>WBMW01005581.1:52876-92150 GCA_013396635.1 Penelope pileata
CACCGAGTCACCCCCCACACACCCCATGGATCCCCACCCCCATCCCTCCCACCACGCTGGGGGATGGCCCCCAGCCCTGCTTCTCCTCAATCATAGAATCGTTACGCTTGGGGAACACCTCTCAGATCATCCAGTCCAACNGCTGAACTCACGCTGCACCCCGAGACGACGCCGTCGCCGCCAGCACACACCATGGAGGTGCGCACCAGGCTGCCCCACCAGCTGCTCTGCGAGCACGTCGCGTAGTCCACCACGGGCAGCAAGGCCTGCTGCAGGACGTCGGCCAGCGGCCCGTTGGCTGCAACGACAGCCTCACCTCGCACCTGTGTCCCTCCCTCACTCCGAACTGTCCCCATATGGCCGCCCTGCTTACTCCAGAGGCGGCCCCAACCGGTGATCTGGCAGGGGTAGCCGTCTTCCAGCTCCAACCCGCTGGGTGGAAGGCACGCGGCCTGGATGCTCTCACTCTCCTCCACTGGCTCTGCCAGCTTGATCAGCGCGATGTCATTGCTGCAATGGCAAAATCCCACAGAGCGCAGCCAACCAAACCCACCCCCGCTCCCCAAATCGGCGTGGCGGCCCCCTCCCTGCCCGCCGTGCCCCCCTACATGATGAGGAAGGAGTTCCAGTTCTCGTGCACGATGATCTTCTCCACATCCGCCGCCACCGCGCCGTCGTCCTCATCCGTCAGGTCGTGCTCGCCCAGCACCACGCGGTACGTCAGGCTCGAGCTGCCAGCAGCCGTCAGCACCGGCCCACGCACGGGACGCCCACCCCCAGGGTGCCCCCCAGCCCTACCTGATGCAGTGCGCGGCCGTCAGCACCCAGCTGGAGGAGATGAGGGTCCCACCGCACGTGTGGCTCCAGGCACCGTTGTAGCTGTACTGCAGCGAGATCTGCGGCGGCGGCACGGTGTCACCATGGGCCCCCCGTCCCCGTGCCACCGGCGGTGGGGACGGACCCCTGGCTGCACACAGACCCCGTACCTGCCACGGCCAACTGTGGGCGAGGGCGTCCTCACCGCCCACCACGCGGGCGCCCAGCAGCGGTGGCACCACTGGCTGCCCACATCCATAGGCTGTGTGACACCCGGTGCGGGGACATCAGCGGGGGTACAGCCCCACCAACATCCCCCCACGCCCTCACCCACCGTAGCCCAGCAGGACGGCGAGACACACGGCCCCCAGCATGGTCACAGGCTCACGATGTGACAGAGCCAAGGAGCCCACGGCTCTTATAGCGTGGCTGCACCGGCTCTGGCTGCCTCTTGTCCTTGGGGCCATGGCCGTCCCCTGGTGACAGGTGGCCAACGTCCCACAGCCTGCGTGCCCCCACTGCGCTATTTCAGCAGCTCTTATCAGGGCAGCACAGCCCCCCTGGGAACGGATGCACCTTGTGCATGGGACATGTGGCAATGGGGTGCCCGGCCCTGACCGTGCCCCCGGCGAGGAGGGGACACTGGGGTGCGGGTCCCCCTCCGTGACCCCACCAACGGGCACAGGCAGCTGCGACACGTAGGAAATATAATATTTATTTGGGATTTTTTTTTTTTTTTTTTTTAAAAAAAAGGAAACAACACAACGAACACCACATCCATACAACAGAATGGGAGCAGCTGCTGAGACCAACACCTCCCAGACGTCACACCCCAACCGTCTGGGAAGGGACAGCGCGAGGGCATCGGGGCACGCTGCCCGCTGTGCTCTCCCTTTGGGCTGCTTAGAAGACGAACACAAAAAAAAATAAAGCTTCTCTCCCCCCCCGGTGGCCTTTCCATACATCTTTTACCAAAATAAACCGAGGGCCTGAGGGGATCCGAGGTCGCCTCCCACCCCGAGGTGGTGGCACCGAGGATGACGATGCCTCATAACCAACGCCACCGTTTTGCTGCCCGTGCCCCAGCGCCGCGAGGCTCCGGCCCTCAGCGCAGCACCAGGCACGGCATGGGCCATGGCACACGCGGGGCACGGTGACATGCAGGGGACGGGTGACGACGCAGGGTGGCACGGCTCCGTGCCCCAGTCACTGCGCGAAGGCCGACTGCAGCTCCTTGAAGGCCGCTTTGCGCTGCTTCAGCTCCTCCGCCTGCCGCTTCTTCTCCTCCTGCTCGGCTCGGATCTCCTCCTCGAAGCGGCTGCCCTCGGTGACAGCCTGTGCCTGGGGACAGCAGCACGTCCGTAGGGCTCCCCAGCGCTCCCCAGCCCCACGGACCCGCTCGCGGCGCTTACCTTGGCCTCGAAGAAGCTCTTGGCTCCCTTCACGCCCTCCGTGGAGACGTCGATCTCAGAGAGCCGGGCCAGGGCGTGCAGCCCGCTGTCCTCCTGCAGCTCGCCCGCCGCTGCCTTGCGGAAGATGAGCAGGAACTGCCACGCAGGGCGGGATGTCACCATCCTCACCTCTGCGCACGGGACCACCGCGCCCATCCCCGCGCTGATGCTCACCCACCTCTCGGAAGCTCAGTTTGCTGTCCAGGTCCTCGTCCACCTCCTTGATCATGTTCTTCAGGCCCAGGTGGGTCTGAGGGGCTCCCAGCTTTTCCATCATCAGCTTCAGCTCCATCAGGTCGATGAAGCCGTCCCTCCCCGCGTCGTACCTGCGGGGCGGTGGCACAGCTCCAGTCTGGCTGCTGTGCCAAACCCCCGCCGCCTCCGTCCGCCCGCTAATGGTCCCCAGGAGCATCCTCAGCGCTCCCTGCATCGAGCGCGGCTGCTGGCACGCCTCGCTGCCAAGCGTGCTGCACGCCGGGGCAAAACCCTTCGTGCACAGGGCACAACGCACACCAGGGTGCAACGCTTGTTCCAACTTCTCCTCCCTCAGCCCGCAGGAAGCACGCAGTGCTGTGCAGCTCCGCGGGGCCGTGACTCATTTGTCCCCGCGCTGCTGCGGTCGGCTCAGCCCCCGGCACAGCCGCAGCCGTTCTGCCCCCGAGCCCTGGGCTGTGAGCTCTGCATCCCCCCCTGCATCGCAATCCAATGCAGCAGGGAGGGAGGACACAGCAGCCCGGCTCAGCCCCATGCCATCACCCCTCTGCAGGGACCCCTTTGCTTGCAGCCCCCCAGTGACACAGGGACCGTGCCCTGCAGCCAGCGCTGCTCCTTGCTGCGGTGCGTGCGGGCGCGCATGTCGGGCTGTGCCACGCTGCTGCCATCTGCTGCGCCGGCCCCAACCCGGGTGGGCACCGCGGGGACACCCACAGCCACAGCCACGTGCTGGGGGCTCTGCCTGGCACCTGGCTCAGGGGATGCCACCCAGCACAGCTTTGCAGCTCCCAGCACTGTTTTCTCCGGTGCTGCCTGGGACGAGGGGCAGCGGGGGGCTGAGCGCAAGGACCAGAGCTTGCAGCATCACATGTGGGGACACGTGGGGATGGCACCCGGGATGTGGGGATGGCTCTGAGGACGTGACAGCCTCACTGCCGCAGCCTGGCCCCACGTGTGGGATGAGGGTGGAGGTTCCGGGGGCTGTGTCGTGATTCGGGTTCCTCTGCAAGGTCCTGGGGACCTGATCCCAGGATCTCGGGGGGCTGTGGCCAGGGGGGCTCTTCTGCAAGGGTTTGTAGGGTGGGGGGATTGCTGCAAGGAGCCAAGGGGGGGTCCCAGGCTTCAGCCCCTGCACAGAACTGGGGGAGCATCACAGTGAGCCAAGGGGGGGGTCCCTGTGGATTCCCTCCACCGGGAGCCAAAGGGGGGTCCCGAGGGCTCTGCCTGCAGATGATGGGAGCCCCTGCGAGGAACCAGGGGAACCCCAGGGAGCCCCCCCCGCGGGGACCTGGGGGCTCCATCCCGCACGGAGCAGTGCTCCCTCCCGGAAGGACTGGGGGGGCCCCTCCTGCGGGGGGTGCCCCAAGGACCCCTCCCACCGGCAGCCACGGGCGGGGGGGTCCTGCAGAGGGCTGGGAGCTCCCAGAGCCCCCCCTGCACGAGGCTATGGTGGGGGCGAGTGGGTCCTGCAGACCGCGTGCCCGGAGGGGCCACGGGGTCCCCTACCCGGGGGTCCCTCTCGGGGGGGTCCTTCCCGGGGTCCCCGGCACTCACTGTCGGAAGAGCTGCTCCATGTCGCGGAGCTGCCGCCGGGAGAACTCGCGGAACTCCGCCGCGGGGCTGAAGAGCCTCCGACCGCCGCCGGGCGAACCCTCCCCGCCCGCCGCCGCCCGCACCGCGGGGCTGCCCGGGGGCACCGGGGTGGGTTCCGCATCCCGCTGCTGCGGCTGCTGCTGCTGCTCCGCTTCGCCCTCCCGCATCCCCAGCCGCCGGCCCAGCCGCTCCGCTAGCTCCTCCGCCATGGTGCCCGGATGGATGGACGGACGCGGCTCCGCCCCGCTCCGCCCCGCAGCCGCCGGGCGGGGGACGCACCTGCCCCGGGGAAGGGCCGGGATGCGGCTCCGCTCTGCCCTCCGGGCTCGGGGGTGTCAGCCTCCAACGGGTCCCCCCCCTCCTTAGGGCTCCGTTGTCTGGCAGAGGACATATGGCACAGCCCAGCCCAAAGCCGCACAGACACGCGTGGAAGGTGTGCACGGAGGGGGAAACGTGGTACATCCATGGGGAACAGCAGGGCACATCGCTGGGTGCAACCATGCTCAGATCCTCAGGACAGCATCTGACCCCACAACCTGCACTGAGGGTTGGCCCAGCAATCGGCTGTCACACACCTTGGGGTGCCCATGAGCATCACACCCCTCTCACCAGGGTCCCTGACACGTTCTGGTGTCGCTTATCTATAGGGTGAGCACAGCTCCCCCTCTGCCTTCTTCCCATCTCACAGCATCCCCACTCAGCACCGTGTCCCAGCTTCTCCCCTGTCCCACTTCCACACCCCCTGTGTCCCCGTGATACCGCAGGGATGCAGGGACCATCTGGCTGCTCGGGGCCACCTCGGCGCAGAGATCAGAGTCCTCACCACCAGCATCACCCCCACATTCTGGCTGTATTCACATTACCCTTTTTCTTCCACTTCCCTCAGCCACACCATGCACTATGGTACACATTCTACAGAAGTACAAGCACTTCACAGCCCCTCGGGCAGTCCTGGACACTGCGGGATGGTCCCTGCTCAGTGCCACATCCAACCCCAAGAGCCCTACGTGTGATGACACGTTCCTTGCTGCAGCAAGGTGCTGTCTGTTAGCAGAAGGTCCCCCTGCTACGTGCTGCCCATCGCCTCCAGCGCTCCCACTCCATGCTCCTTCAGCTTCAGCTTCGCCAACAGGAACGGCTGCTGGGGTCCGGGCTGCAAAACAGTCATTGCATAAACCCTTCTCCCTTAAGAGCTTGGCAGGGATTTGCCATCACCTGCAGGACACGTGTCCCAGTTTCCCTCCTTAGATCCATCCATACCAATGGCCACGCATTAATTTCCATCCAGCTTCTGCAGCGTGGTGGAGCTGAGCCCCTCTGGCCCCACCACTCCCATGGGTGCTCTGACACCGCCCACACCACCCACCTTGTCCCTCTGCTTTCTCCTGGCTCTGTTGGGCAGCTCTAACCTCGCTGCATCCCTGCTGCATGACAGCACAGGTAATGCTGGGGTCTGTTGGTCCCTTCTCGCCTCTGCTCCAGCAGAGCACAGCCAGACCCATTCCTTGTGGCCATCTTGCAAAGAGCACAGGACCATGCCTCATCCCCTTCTATGAGAGGTGTTCCCTGTGGCTGCAGCGCTACCACTTCCAAGCCCCACTACGCTTTCCTTTTGGTAAGGGACCACCATACCTTCCCTCCTCGTCCTTTGGAAGGATGGGCACGGCTGGGAGGCTCTGTCTCCTTTCTCCTCTCCCTGTCTTCTGCAAGGCTCTGGATAAAAATGGCAATTGCTCTTACTGCTCCCTGCAGGAGCTGCCTTGGCCACTTCCACCCTGCTGTGCCCTGCCCCTCTCACCCTGTGCTGCCTCGCTGCCCTCTGCAGCCTCTTCTCCTGACCCAGCTGTGCCCGTGTCCTCTCCAGAGCCTCCCTCAGCAGAGCTTTCTCTTCTGCTCCCCTGTAGACTTCATCTTCCAGTTTCAGCATCTCTTCCTGGCACGTTTGCAGGGACTCCTGGTTCAGCCTGTGGGAAACACCAGTGTGGTCCTTTCATTGCCACCCCAGCCCCGAGCTGAGCTCTGACCACGGGGACAAGCTCCCAAGCAGATCACACTCACATCCCTCCCAGGACCTCCACGCTGTGCAGGGACACACACGAGCATCAGCACATGCAGCACCACACTGACACCAGCATGTCTTCCAGCCAGCACTTTCCCTGCTCCCTGTCTATAAACCAGGCTACAACCCTCTCCTCCTGCCTGTGCTGGGAGAGGGATGCAGCCTCTGTTCGAGGCTTCCTCCTGTGCACCCCATACAGGACACCCCATCACACACATGCTACCTTGGGGATAGTCCCTTCCTTGTCGTTTTCAAGCCTTTTCCCATATACTTGGAGAGTAGAGTCCAGTGCTCATGACATGGGGCTGTGGAGGATTCCTGCTGGCCCTTTAAGCCATAAAAGCACCAGCCCATTTAGAGTGCAGTGCCGTTTCTACAACGGGCCCCAAAGAGCTTTCTGCAGTATTTTTCCGGTTCTGTGGGCAGGAAGACCTCAGCATTTGCTCTGCAAATGCAAGCTGAGCTGTATGCAAGCACACCAGGGGCTTCCTCCCTGCTCTTTGCTGCTCTCGGGTTTCGAGCTGCCTGGATATTTACCACTAGCGCTACATACAGCTCCAGATTTTGTCGGGGGGCATTTCCCAGGAAATTATCAATCGATACACCTTCAGCAGCTTCCTCTCTGATTCCGGGCAGTGCTATGGGCTCCTTCACAGCGCTGCTCTTAGGAGGAAGCCTCCCAGGAACACCCAGGGCACACACAGCAGTGCCTGCTCCCTGCTGATGCAGACTCAGGAATCTTCCAAGGTTTCCCCATCTCCACCACCGGGGGCCATGGCCTCGCAAGGCACTCTCACAGACAACTACAAGCACATTTCTCTCTGTCTCAAAAAGACATCTGAGGCCATAACCACAAGATCCTTCCTGGGCAGACCACAGAACAGGCGTTTATCAACTGCTCTTCACCACCACCACATCACAGCCCTGGGCCAGGTCTCCCCAGCGCACTCGGCTGTGCCCTTTGGGCTGTGATGGCCCCGCCACGTTGTACCTGAGCTGCTCGATGTGGGCCTCGTGCTCTCTGAGCGTTTCCTCCTTCATTTCCAGGCGACTCTTGAGCTTGCTGATCTTCTCGTACAACAGCTTCAGGTCTCTCTGTCTCTTCTGCTCTGCTTTTTCCCTCTCTTCTTGGGGAAGATGCTTCATGGGCTGCATCTCTGCCAGCTCCTTCATATTCATCAGGCTTCCCAGAGCACAGATTAAGTCAAGGTACTGCAAGAAGAATAGAGAATGAATTATTTACTAGGCCTGCCAAGTCTTACTTCAAAAACAATCACTCCACTCAGCCATCTGCTCCCATTCTGCTTTCATCTTTCAAGATTCAGATGTCACACGTAAACCGCTGCATGTGCTCCCCTAAGTTTCCTTTCCACATGTAGTTCCTCCTCTTCTGAGCACTCTGCAGGAGTTATCCAGATGGGTTTCATTCATACCATTGCTGAACAGAACACTGGGCTCTGGGTTAGGGTTAGGGCCACATCCAGGCTCCAGAGTGGCCACTTCAATACCCAACATTGGCTTCCCAAACACAAGACTCTCCAGGCTGGGATTTTTCACTCCCCAAGGCACGCTGGTTCTCCTGCTTGACAATATCTGTGACGTTTTGGAGAAAGAAGGCCCTCTGACAAAACCAACCCCCCTGCTAGAGGTGTGCCAGCCATGTCTGTCACTCCACAGCCTCCCACCAGGCATGTTCTGTCAAGGTCCCTTCCCTCACACACCTGAACCACCCCATAAGTCCAACCCTGCTTTCATCGGGAAGGCCCCCAGAAACTTAATGTGTGAAGAGGATGAGATCATAGAACCATAAAGGTTGGAAATGACCACTAAGATCATCTAGTCCAACCATCAACCCATCCCCACCGTGCCCACTGACAGACACACCTGGGCAGATGCCTGGCTCCCCCTGGGACAGGGCCTTCACCAGGGCACCCATGCCTGGCACTCCTGTGGTACCCAGATGCCCGTGTCTTTCTGAAATGTGCTCTAGGCACGCTTTTCCCCCATCTTTGCCAACATACCATCCTCTCGTCGAGGTCTGATGCTTCCACGCTCATTGCCTCGCTGGTGGCCCCGTGTGAGGAACTGTCATGGAGCTGGCCCAGGCACTGCACAGAAGAGAAGGGACAGACTGACAGAGTTCCTTGTATCCCAAGGCCTCCATCTCCCCATTCCACTGCACACCTTTCCAGAGGTGGTAAGGAGACACCTCCTTACCTTGCTGCACTTGGTTCTGGCTCCTGGCAGCAGAGCTGGTTCCACCTCGAGGCCTGCTTTGGGGCCTCCCTTCTCCTGTAGGCCTGCCTTGAGCAGCTCGACAGCCCTGCTCGTGGCAACTGGAGGAAAACAAACAGCATGGAGTCATTACTCTCTCCCTTAGGACATTTTTGTGGCTTCATACAACACCAGCTCTGAGGCTTGCCAGGTTTTCCTTTGCAGAGAACATGCAGAGGCTGAAGAGCAGGCTCCAGCCAGACCTGTGGGTGCACCTTCCATTTCCACATCACTGTGCTTACCCAAGGCCCGTGTCTTCTCCAGCACCTTGATCCGTTCCCGGAGCTCCGCCAAGCCTTCTTTTTGCCGTTGGATTGTCTCCTCGTGCCTGAGGCCTCTGCATCTTGTGCCCAGCTCAGCCAGCTCCAATGCCAGCTCCTGGAATTCCAAGCCCAGATGGTTCTCACCCAGCCTGAGCCTTGCCCTGCCCCATGTACCCGTTGGGAGCTCAGCTCTGGCAACAGCTTCACTGCAGCCCGAGATGAGTGGGCTCTGCCTTTCTGCCTTCCTATGGCCACAGCCAAAATGTGGCCTTTCTGGGTGACATTGTCCACTTGGGACACACTGAGAGCACACAGGAGGACATCATCCCTGGCACTGCTCTGTGGGGCTGGGAGAGGCACACGACGTGGCTCTGTGGCCACTCAGGAATTGTTATCTACTTCTTTGTGCCATTTTCTAGGCACAATTACAACTGCATTCAGTGACTTGCATTTCATAGAATGGAAAAGACCACTGAGATCATGAAGTCCAACCATCACCATCTTGCCCACTAAACACCTCTCTTGTGTTATTCCCTTTTATAACACATCTGCATGCTTTCACACATGTTCCACCCTCCCAGCCCCATCAGCACGCTGCAAGATCATGACTAACACCCATAGATTGGGTGAGCACCCAATTAAAACCCGCATGCTGCTAATGAGAGCTGCCAGCTGCCGCCTTGGTCTCGCCATCTCGACTCTGCAGTGCTGCCTCAGGAGGCACTTTTCTCCCCGTGGTGGATTTGCAGTTTCGTGCTTCTCACCGCCTCTTGCTGAGAAAGAGGACGGTGATGCCTCCTGCTCCCCATCCAGCCGTGAGTCACCGCTTGGCCAACACAAACCCAGCCTCCCCAGCTGGCACCGCGTCTGCCGCTGTTGTGGTACAGCCTGTACCATTTCTGCAGTTCCTCCATCTGCTGCTGGAACCACCTTTGATTTATTCAGCTCTCTAAGACTCGGGAATTCAGAGGGTGATTCAGCATAGCATGGGAGAACTAGGACCATTTCTTCCTTTCCTGCACAACAAAATATCCCACCCCACGCACTAAACCCAATTTGCTTTTGTGTCTCCAACGGAGCCAGCATCCAGCATGCATGGTGGAGCAAGGTTGGGAAGGGAGGGAAGAGCTACAGACCTTTCAGTGAGCTGTGACCCACTCTAATTGCCAGTTAGAAGAGCCATTAGCATGCACAACACTTGAGGATTCCAAAGTGCTGTACAAACATCATCAGCTCATTAGCCAGCAGAGATATCTGCATGGGAGCACCGAGGGCACTGCTGCCCTGCTACCAGACAGGGGTGCTGGCACCCACAGCGTTTTCCAAAAAGAGCATGGTCAGTTCTCCCACATGGCATCTTTTCCACTCCCAACCTAGTGAGACCCGAGGCTTTGCCAAGCATTGCCAGTCCTCACCATGGCTATGAAAACACACGGAGAACCCTTGGAAACCATGTGATAGCTGATCTCAACAAACACGCTCCTAAGTGAACTCTCATGGCCACACACCTTGGCCACCTGCACTTCTTTGGGCTGGGTGATGGCTGCTTCCTTCATTTCTACTTTCCTACTTCCATGTGCAGTTTCCAGCAACCCCACCTGCTCAGAGACTTCCTCTGCTGTGGCAGGTTTAGCCTGTGCCTGTGGAAGCGTCTCCGGCTCTTCTGTCCTTTCTTGGGATGCGTTCTTCAGTGCTCTGCAGTCTTCTTGGGCTTTCCTGTGCCAAGAGAAAAAAACATTGTTGTGCAACCATGGAAGATGAGGGTCAACCCAACAGCTTGCACGGAGCAACAACCCGGACCGACTGCTGACAGTTGCCACAGTGTGAGTGGGAGCAGAGCACCAAGCAGTGATTTCATTGCAGTTCCTTTGGCACAAGCTCCTCACAATCCCACCTTCAGACATGAGATGTTTCCACAGAGTTAGCACAGCTTAGCTCCATTCTTTCACATCCAGACCTGCCTTTTGCCCAAGGGAAGACACCTCCATGCAGCCACCTGCTGGGAACCTACAGGACAGCTTTTGGAGGTCACCAGCTCCCAGCACCTCCTACCTTAACTCTGCAGCTGCTGCCTGCAGCTCTCGATCCTTCCTCGCCACCAGGTCGGACATCTCTGACAGCTTCCCCCTGAGCACGCTCAAGTCACGCTCTTGGCTTTTCACGCGGTGCAGGCTCTCCTCCAGCTCTGCCTTCTGCTTCTCACTGAGCTCTCCTAAGCATGGAGAATCATAGAATGGTTCAGGTTGGAAGGGACCTTAGAGATCATCTTGTTCCAACCCCCCTGCCATGGGCAAGGACAAGTTGCATGAGAAGGTGCATGGGTTTCTGGCTTTGTGTTCAGCACAGCAGTATCTGCAGCACTCAGCGACACAGCTTTTCAGGCATGCGTCCCCATCTCTCCATGCACCCCTGTGATAACTGCCAAGAAGAAGGGAGCATCTCTCCACAGTCCCTTATCCTTACTGCTATCACTTTGGTTCATCCAAGTTGAGGACAGAGGGAAATTTACCTGGCCAAAGGGAATGGACATCCTGCTTCACCCAGGACAGAATGACATCAATAAGGAAGGTGATTTAGGTCTATTCCCCACTACCTGTGCATGCATTTCTTCCACCAGGACCTGGCCTTGCCACAGCTCTGAAGGAACGGGGAGAAGCACCCACCATCTGGAAACTACACACAGCTCACCAACCTCTCATGTCTGACATCCTGGCTCTGGTTTCCGAGAGCTCCCTCGTCAATGCCACGATGGCAGCCTCTTTGGCCTGGAGGATGCTCTGCACAGCAGCCAGCTCCTCTCTGAAATTCATGAGAAAGATGCTCACACAACTCACAGCTCCCACAGAAAGATTCATTTGGCAGAGTCTGTGCTTGCCTCAGCCCCCACCCAGGGCACTCTGTGGGCACGCAGCAATCACTGTCACTTTGGGATGGACGTGATGGTGCTTGGTACATTCTTGGGATCTCTGTGCCCCTCTTCCCCCACCACATGCAGATGGATTCCTTTGCACGTGTCCTTTTAGACAAACTCAAAGATTTTTGAACTACATGCACCTCAGGCTGTCCCAGCCTAGCATGAGGACTCCTTCCACTGTCAGAGACAGAAAGGACCTTGGGGCAGACTGCTGTCTCTACACTCTGCTCTGGAAAACTCCTGTTCTCTAAGCCCCTCCAAACCACAGCAAGTGCTCGCAGCTGCTTACAGACCACAGTGGTGAGACTCGTGGGCCTCCTGTGAAGCTCCTGATGTCGACCTGACGGCATCACCCTGAAATCCTACAGGGAACAACAACAAAGGAGGATGGCTTAGCAGCAGTGCCCATGCTCTGGGGCTGCTGCACTGTGCAGCATGCTCTTGGTGCACAATCTGGCAGCAGTTGGATTGTGCCTTTCTTGGGTCTATCCTGGCTGCTCAGATCCAGGAACAACTGGGATGTGAAAACACACTGGCTTTTGCAGCCTTACAAGAGCAATGCCCTTTCCATCACAGAATCATTAAGGTTGGAGAGACCACTAAGATCATCCAGTCCAACCATCAACCCACTCCACCATCCCACTAAACCATGTCACTCAGTGCCACAGCTTCCCTTTTCTTGACCAAAACCAGGCTTCCTTGGAAAGCCACGTCTCTTAGGCCCCTGTTCAGCATTTACATAATATTTTAGGTCCTTCCTGGCACAGGAAGCACACTTGTGCTTCCTGGAGGGCAAAGAGCCTTTCTCCAATGGGAACACCATCTCCATGCCAATGGTGCGTGACCAAAGGGCACCAAATACCCAGCACAACGCACACATACACAGCACGACCCTTAGCTACCTTCTATCCTTTCCATGAGCACATCATTTTCCTTCTTCAGTGTCTTCTGCTGCTGCTCGGCCTCCAGCAATCTGTCTTCTAATGCAACAATCGTCCGAGCATGTTGCTTAATTTGCTCTTTGTATTCTGCTATTTCCTCCTGAACTTTCTGCTTCAGTACCTTGCTCTCATCCCGAAGGATCTTCAGCTGCTCATCTTGCATGAATACCTGCTGCTTTAATGTCATCTAGGAAACAAGACGTGCGGTTCTGGTTGCAAGTTTTGCACGTTATTCTGCAGAAACATGGTGAGCATCATCCCTCCTGGCTACCAGTCAAAGACAGTGGGAAGGAACACAGTCTTCGGCGCTCTGCTCTCACCTCCTCTCTCTACAACAGCAGAAGCTGCACTAGGATTTACCCATCACACTTTGCTCACAGAGCAATGAGGATGGGGAGGAGGTCTGGAGGATATGGGGGCTGCAGGGTTTGGCCTCACTTCTCAGGAGGGAATGAGGAAACCTCATGCAACAAAACCACATCTATGTCACATCCCCTGTGCAAAGTAGGGTTGCTGGAGATACCTCTCGCGCCGTGGTTTCCTCCAGGTCATGCACAGCTTCCTGCAGTTTGAGATCTGTAACCTCCTGCTCTTTGGACTTCATTTCAATTATCTACAGGAGGAAAAGAGCAGTGCTTGAGAAGATGCCCCGCTTGCATGGATCCACCTTTGTCCCTGTTTGTAGGTGGAAAAAAACACCCACTAACAGACCCTGATGACCCAGCCCCAACGGTGCAGAGCACTTTCAACACTGCCAGTCCCATCTGTAACCAGTTCTGCTGTGCCTCCCACGTGTGTCACTGACCTCAGCCATACTCCTCAGGTTGCTCTCCAAGTCCTGGGTCCTCTTCTTTTCTTCATCCATGTACTGTTTGTGCTTCTCCTTCTCCTTCAAAACAGCGCTCTCCATAATCTGAGAATGAACAACCAATGTTTTTGGTAAAGTCACAGAGTAAGGCAAACTGCCTTGGCTCAGATAAGGAAAGCAACCAACAGGGTCAGTGCCCCAGAAGAGGGGCATGTTGTGGGAGAGCAGCTTGGCTGGACCCCAGGAGGCTTGAGGGAGGTGCCATGCAGCCACCAACAGCTCACGAGGAAGCTTGCTTGCACTCAGCTTCACTTCCCCATCAATGACAATTTGCCTTCCTACACCTCTCTGCCTGGCTGACACTTCTGGCTCACAGCATTCTTGCAGGGCTGTCCAAGTGTTGAACTCTACCATTGCTCAGATGCTTTTCAGCAGCACCGTGGGGAACTCAGGGAGTTCCCTTCACCCACGTCATTACAGGAAGATAGCTGAGATGCACCCTTGCTCTCAGGCACTGCATCTCAGTTTTGGTGCCCCAGCCCCAAACCCACCACACCAGACACAGAAATGGTCCCTCCCTTCAACCACTCTCTGTTCTGCCCTTCCATTCTGCACATTTTGGGGTATTATTTGCTTGTCTTGCCCTCCAGAAATACACGTTATCTCATGGGCAGGGACAAAATACATAAGCTGCAAGAGAACGCTTCCTTTCTTTCCTTGCAAACACCAGTGAGTCCCTAACCACCCAGCGAGCTCTCAAAGCTGCACCCAGACATTGGGATTTTGGGGCTACAGACTTCTTCCTCTTGCTGGGCAACGCCGTTACACAGACCCTTTTGTCTCTGTAAGAGATCCATTTCTGAAAAATAGCCATACCTTTGTCTTCTCCTCTTCCTTTTCCAATATAATTTCATTGATTTTTGTCTGTAGGTCTTGCTCACATTTTGCTTTCAGCTCTTCCAGGTGCTCCTGCAGCAGAGCATCCTGTGACTCCTGGATCTCCTCTAATTGGGCCTATGGGGAAAGAGCAGACACCACGGTGCTGACAGAAGTGTGTCAGCAGCAGAACAAGAAAAAAAACATCACCTTGTGCACATGTACTAACAAACAATTCTGAAGAGAGCCCCAAAATCCAACCTTATCCATTTAGTATGGGCACAAGAGATTCCCCAGCATCCTGTCCCCTCTCACAGTGAGAACAGGCACCGTCTTTTCTATTCTTTGGCATTTTCTGAAGCTCCAGGGGCCTCTGCTACTGCACATTCCTGATCTAGTTTCCACAGTTTCATTTCACTTTACCATCATGCAAGGATTTCCAGCTCACCTGGGTATATGCACATACACACACACACACATTCTTACCTGCAACATTTCATTCCTTCGTGTGGTTTCCTGATTCTTTTCCAACAACCTCTTGATACAAGCTGTCAATCCTGCAAAAACAAACAGAGTATTACTGTAGGGGCTCCTCAGACAGTACCCCCAAAGGCCTGGGGATGCTGCTCACCTTCTTTCAGCCACCATCTCAGCCCAGTTGACCTTCAGTCCTGGCCCTCACCCTCCTCACCAGACCTCCCCATTCCTCCATATGCAGTGGAGAGGACAAAGGGCCACAACAGCCTTCTGCAGAGTCACCCCCCATGCTGAGTGCTACTCAGGGTGACCCAGAAAATGGTCCATGTGGGTTTTTCTCTCCATGTTGGGCAGGGAATCACGAGGATCAGCTGTCAGGGAATTAGAGATGTGGGAAGCAATTCCACCCTGCACACGGAGACTCTCCCTCGATTCCTGCTATGGGATTTGGGCTTGAATGCCCCCTGGAAAGGACATTGGGGGCCAGCTGAGGGTCTCTGCTGGGACCATGGCATCTTCTCACTGCAGGAACGTCAGGCTTCATTTCCAAGCCTAGCACTGAGGGAGCTGCTGCTGTCAGCCAGACGTCTCAGGGAGGTGACTTTGCACAACGCCCAGATCCCTGTTCTCACCAGGAGACTACGAGCACATTTTCCTTGTCAAACACTGTCACCCATCTCACTGCATCGCCTCTTTCCTCTAAACCTGACACTTCTCCAAGAGACAAGGCAGGCTCGTGTCTGCAGTACCCAACTCCTGATCTTGCCACGCTCCTGGTGCTACAGTCACCATCTGCTGCTCTCTGCACTGACCACGGCCGCTTTGCACGGGGCTCCACATCTCTCCCACCCCGAGCACTGCTCCCCTCCCACCCACTGCCAGGCACTGACTCATCTGCACATCACAGGATGCTTTGACATAGACCTACGCTCTGACAGCTGCTTCGCTTTCCATGCACCCTTCACATTAACTCATTTTCGGCAAATTCGACGCAGCAACTGCTCTGCTGCTCCACAGCAGAAGTGACACAGGAAAGGGAAGGCAAAGAAATTCATTACTTCAAGACAAGCTCAGCTCTCAGCCTGCAATGCTCAGCAGTGCTACAACTGCTCCCAATAATTGTTTTCAACGTGCCACCAAGGAAATAAAATACTATCACTGCATAGCCATGATGCCAATGGATCAAACCTTAGAATCATTGAGGTTGGAAAAGACCTCTGAGACCACCCAGCCCAACGATCACACCCTGCTCCTGCTGGCTGCACTATTCTGACACAAGCCAGGATGCCATTGGCCTTCATGGCCACCTGGGCACACTGCTGGCTCATGCTCAGCCCAGCATCAACCAACACCTCCAGGTCCTTTTCCTCTGTACAGCTTTCCAGCCACTCTGCCCCCAGCCTGTAGCACTGCATGGGGTTTTTGTGATCTAAGTGCAGAACTCAGCACATGGTCTTGTTGAACTTCATCCCATTGGCCTCAGCCCATCAATGCAGCCTGACCAGATCCCTCCATAGGGCCTTCCTCCCCTCAGGCAGATGAACACTTTCCCCATTTTGGTGTCATCTGAAAACTTGGGTTTTCCTTGAAAAGGGTGCACTCAAACCCCTCATCCAGGTCATCAATAATGATATCAAGCAGGACAAAGCCCAATATAGACCTCTGAGGAGCACCACCTGTAATCCATAACCTGCAGACGATGCAGTGCAGAGATGTACAATGTCCTCCAGGAGGCAGTGGTTGCACTGGGTGAGCTGGATGACACTGAGGGAAAGCCTTGTCCCTGTGCCATGCTCCATCAGTGCCACAGCATGCAACAAACCCACAAGGATGCTGACACCTGGCTGTCACCACAGCTTGAGAGAGGGACCCTGGGTGCCACCCTGGAGCCAATTGCACCTTGCTAGGGGTCCCACAGGGAGCAGAGAGGTGAGGTGCCCCATGGGACAGCACCTTGGTTAGAGGTGGGCACCTCCAGCCCCGTGCTTGCCAGCAGCATCTCCGTGTCCTCTAGCCAGGACAGGGCCATGCGTGTGATTTCCACCACTGCCTCATGCACGTCCGACACCGAGGGGTCCACGAGCACGGCCTGCAACTTGCACAGCTCGCTCCTCAGGCTGCTGCTGCAGAATGAGGTCCTCAGAAATGCCTACAAAGAATGAAACCCATCAATGTGCCAGCCTCCATAATTCATGTATTGACAAACAACTCTAACATATAACCCCAAGATTTATCCATCCACTGAGCACCTTCATGCACTGATACCTTTGAGTGGGAGGCTGTGGCGGGGGGGACACTGGTGCTGCAGGTTCTGTTCTTTCCAAACTAAAGCTTTTGGGGGCTAAGCTCACCTCTCCCTGCTCTGGGGAGTGCAGCACTTGATGCACAGACGTAATGTCTTCTCTGACCCATCCACAGGCCAATAGAATGCCTCGTGCCACCCATCTCCCAGGTGGAAAGCTGTCAGGAGGACTTAAATGACTGACCTGGAGCTCACGCACTGACTTCTTGAACACCTCCATGTTCTCAGACACCTCCTTTTCCTTCAGGAGCCTGGAACTTATTTCCTCCTGGAGGCTCTTCTCTCGAGCCCGACTTTGTTGGTTTTCCTCCCAGATCTGTCTGACCTTCTTGAGCACCTGCCAAAGGTAGGGAGAGGAGAATAAAGCACTGTGCACCATTCTTCAGATGAAGGAAAGCCCACTGGGGGCAGAGATATCTGGGGCAGTGACTGAACCCTACTGCAATAGGTTGGCCATATTGGGCTCCTGGGCTTTTCCCACTTGAAGGCCCAGGACTCCAGCCAAGCTTTGGAGGAGGAAAAGGGCCACATTTCCTTTACGTCATGGTGCAGGGTCATTCAGCTGAGGTGGCCGCAGCATCACTTGGGAGATGGAGGAGCTGGCTGGTACCTGCCCTGCTGCCAGCAGCATGGGTGCTGTGGCCGTTCTGCAGCATCCTCAAACCCTGATGGGTTTTGGAGGCACCGAGCATCTCCATGAGATGGTCCCAGCACTCACCTGCTGTGCTGTGAGGGCCTTCCCAGCCTTTGCCGCTGCCTGGGGGGTGCAGGCTTGCATCACCTGGCTTTTGAAAGACTCCAGCTGCAGCAGAGATTAACATATGAAAACCCCAATCACTGAGAATCGATCCAAACTCCGCTTTGGTTCTCTACAAAACCCCACAACAACCAACGCCAAGAGCATCCTTGCGTGATTCTTGCTCTGCTTCCTTGCCACAGCCTGACATTATTGTGGCAGACTGCACTACACACACAAAATGGGCTTCACCTCATAGCTCCCAGCCTCCTCTGCCTCTTGACTGAGTTTTCTATCAGAATCACAGTTGCAATACTGGGTGTTACAGCTTTTACATGGGGCACAACCTTCCCACGCACAGTGCAGCTCCGTCACGGTGTTCCAGCCCGACTGGCAGATGTTGGGATGTCCCTGCACTGAGCAGCCCCACAGCCTCCATTACAGACATGAAGGAGGGTCTGCACAGCTCCCAGATCCATCACCACAGACAACATGGTGCATTTGTCTCCTATCAGAATCGGCATCTTCTGCCATGACCAAACCGATCCTCCTGCCAAGCTCTCAACGCTGAGCATGTTGACGAGCTACGACCCGTGTTTGGTGCTCGGGATTTCCTCCCCAGCCCTCATGTTCTGCCTCTCACAGGCACAGTGCCCTTCCCCACGAGGAAGCAGCACTCCTATTACCTGCAGCAGTTCTACCCCCCCATTCCTGTCTCCTACCTGCCCCTGGGCCCGGTCCGTGTCGGCCCTCAGCAGACGCTCCCTGCGCCCCATCTCCTGCAGCTGCAGTGATTTCCTCTCGCAGGCACTTTTCAGCTCCTCTTCAACCTGAAACAACAGCATTTCAACACCACAGCACTACCAGGAGATGTAGTTCCCCTACCCCAGCTACACACTGCTCCCAGGGATGGGAGAGCTGCTGTTTGGGCACCGAGTTCACCTTTGCTTTCCCCAACAGCTGGGCTTGGAGGGCCTCCTGCTCAGCACGGTGCTTCTGGACCTCCCCCTGCATCCCCTCCAGGTCATGTTCCAGCTCTGCGATGCGCTGCAGGAGCCCAGGAGAGCAGAAAGGTTCTCTAGAGGGGTTTGCTGTAGCTTGTCTTGAAGCATTTCAACAACAAGCCAGAGATTCTACCCATCTGCCCCATTTCATTTACCCAATTTATTTTTATTTATTCCAACTTATTTTTATAGATCATATCTTCCTTCTGACAGTACTACGCTGCACTACAATATGATATTCCAGTCTTTCCAGGAGTTTACATTTCTCCACTCTGTTATGCAATCCCATCCCTTCTTTTACAGGGGTTGGGCTCACGACACTTCTCTTACAACGTACAGTGAAAAATTCTCTTGAAGATGCACTTCTGCAGCTGCTGCTTTTTGGTGTGTTATAGAGAGCCATAGAATGGTTCGAGTTGGAAGGGACCTCTAAGGGCCATCTGGTGCCACTCCCTGCAGTGCACAGGGACACCCCCAGCTCCATCGGGTGCTCAGAGCCCTGTGTGTCTGCAGAGATGGGGCATCCACCACCTCTGGGCACCCTGTGCAGTGCTGCACCACCTTTATTGTAAGAAACCTTTTCCCTATATCCAGCCTAAATCTCCCCTCTTTTAGCTTGAAGCCATTTCTCCTCATCCTATCATCACAGACCCTGCTAAAGAGCCTGTCCCCTCCTTTCTTACATCCACCCTCTAGTGGCTATAACAACCCAACACAAGTAGAAACTCACTTTTTGGTATGCAGGCACTTCCTTCTCCATGAGCTCATGCTTTGTTTCCTCTTTAAGTCTAGAGCTCTGGAATGAACAGCAACACAGGGTAGAAATGAGCAGGCTGACCAGACCCTGTAATTTCTGCTGGAAATGTCAACACGCCCTCCAGCCCTCCAGCAGGGCCAAGTGCTCAGCTGCCTGGTGGGGGGCAGAGTGCCCGTCATAGGGCAATCAGGGCACCGACAGCACAATGGTACCAGCACTGTAACAGGCCCTTATCTGATCACAGCTTGGCTGGGAGAGGGAAAATGATCTGTGCTCAGCAATCACTCCAAACCACTGCGATCTCCCGGCACGCTGTCAGCCAGCCGCAATGCTCTGTGCTTGTTATGCACATGATGCAGCTCCGCCAGTCGGGCAGGGAGCTGCAGACAGGCAGACAAACAACCTGCTGTGCAGGCAGCTCTCTGGAAGGGAAAAGCAGGCTGGGCAGCAGGGAGCATTGCTAAGAGCAGGTTTCCATGGCTCCTTGGCAGGATCTTGGCAGCAGCACCCGGTGCACACAACCAGCGACAGTGTTCCCTGCAATGCAGGTCACCGAGTGCCTGCCTGCACAACAAGGAGGGAATTCAGCTGGGGAACCTGACACCTGGCTGTGGGCATTGCCCAATGTGCCCTCCATCGCTGTAACATCCCAGAGATACAGCTCTGCCTTCCTGCGTGCAGCCAGGACGTGCAGATACAGCATCGCTGCTATGCAGCTGCTGAGAGCTGCTCCAGCCCCTAACAGAGAGCAGCGTGACCCTTCTGATCATACTTTTCCATGCTAACCTGTGTTTGAGACCAACAATCACAGAGCCCAGCTGGAGGGATGCTAACCTTGGCGGACATAGCTGCTAGCTGGCTGTCCTTCTCTCTGTTTGCCTTCTTTAGTTTTTCCACCTCCTGCTTGAGCTGCTGAATTTTCTGCTCCTTCACATCAATTTCCCTTTGCAGGCTGGTCACTAGACCTGTGGAAAACAATTTGGAGGAGAGGGAACCCTGCAGGAGCTCTCCAGGCACTGAGTGGCAAGCCTCCATCTCCGACAGCTGCCTGGCTTGGAGCGTGGCTCCGGCTCTTGGCAAGCTGAGCTGGACGACATCCCACGCCAGCATCGTTAGCTGTCCCCTCGAGCCCAGCAGCATATGCTCCCTGGAGGGTGAGCAGCTCTTATGGATCAGTTTCCATTACATTTCTATGGCAGGAGCAAAGCTCTGAGCTCCTGCCTGCCGAGCGCTGTGACCACTGCATCGCCTTGGACCGCAGAAACGGAGCAGAAAGGTTTTGTTCATTTAAATGCCTTCCCACTTGGGGGGGAAATGGCAAATATGTTCACATTACATTTCTTGGGGCTGAAAAGTGCTGAGATAAAGGCAAGTGGAAGAGGCCTGGGGCTAGAGGCCGCCTTTGTGCCACACACAGACCTGTGCTAACCCAGAGCTAGACCTCAGTGTGCAGAGCTCCCCAATCCTCTGCAGCCCAACAGCCCCGGATCTGAGGAGCTCACACCTCACCCTACACTCAGTGCTTTCTGATGGGTTCTCTATTTTAACGCAGTTCTCTGGCTCATCACCTCCTGCCCTCACTGTTCCCCTCACTCCTGCAACTCCCCCAGTGATCGAAGACACAGAACATAATTTAGGACAATTCTTAGGAGTCGCTGCAGAGTGTCTGTCACCAGAACAGCTTTGGAAATGTGGGGTCACTTTCCAGAGCCAGCCCTCAGCTGCTCAGTGCCCCCACTGAGGGGGAGCTGAGGAGTTCCTGCATAACACCGAGGGAAAAATACCTGTGGTCAGAGCGTGATCCCTCCTGAGCTTCTCGTTTTCTCTTCTCAGGCTTCCAATTTCCAGGTCCCTTTTACAAAGGGAATGACTAAAAATCTCACTTGAGTCCTTCTGCAGGTTGCTGATCTAAAATCAGAGAACAACACGCATCCCTCATCAGGCAGCTTGCAGCCCCGGTACTGCTGCTTCTGTTTTAAGCTGTCAGCACTTCCTAAGCTCTACAAAGAGCCCCATTTTCTGACTGCTCCAAATTTCATGGACCCTCAAAGGCAGCCCCAGCTCTCACAGGTTGAGCTGATGGTTTAACAGGGGAAATCCCTCTGGCTACACAAACTCTGCTCTCCTTGCTGCTGAGCACCTCCTGCTTCTCACCTGCTCCCCATGGGAAGTGTCCCATATTCCTGCAGGTACCACACACGCTGCCATATGTCACAGCCCAGGTGGGAGAGGCAAGGTCAGGCATCCCAGGCTGCAGCCTGGTCAGGTTGCTTGTTAGCATCTTGGGCTAATTGGACAGGATCTGCCTAGCATCATTTGGGCTGACCATGCTGAATGCCCAAGAGGAAAGACACAGAGAGGCAACATCTCAGGCTGCCCTACCACCCTTACACGCTGCCATCCATCCTGCCATCCATTCACACAGCTTGGGCTGGTGGAAAATGCCACCACAGGCAGAAATGCTTGCAGGTTTAGAGCCTCCACTATGCATACTTTTAACTCACAAACACAAGTCTGGAGGTGCTAGGAACTCACGCTCACATTTCTGTTGGAAGCACAGAGTTTATGTTCCCTGCTGGATATTGGGAGCAGAGAACGAGCTGTGCTATCCCCTTCTGCACAGCCCCACTACACAGGCACAGAGCAGAAATAGGCTTCCCACTGCTCCAACGACAAGTTGGTTTCATGAACCAATTCCCACCCAGAAGTGGGAGAACTTTTCTCAAAGAAAGGACAGCTGCTGGGAGGGCACATGCCGAGCACATCTCAGCACAGAAAAGGCAGAGATGCTGACAATGCCCCAACATTTTATGGTTGCCTTACACAGAGGATGGGCTGCTGCCACAATGGGCTGGTGGAGATGCCCGGCTGCTGGCTGACATCTGGGCCTGGCCCTGCTCCCATGCTAGGGATGCTCTGGAGGACTCTGTCAGTCCATCTCTTGCAGTTGTTTTCTGTTTTCTGATCAAAGCCCTATAGGACCCCTGGGCTTCAACCCAGCCACCTATTTACAGCTGGATGCCAACTGCCAAAAGCTGATTAAAACCACCTCTTCCACTCCCCTTCATTCCAGACATTCCATCTCCTCCTCCTAATCAGGAGTGAGTGCTCAGCTCAAAACCCATACGTATCAGAGCACTACTTTCACCAGTGCCACCACTGTTCTCACCGGTGTCATTTAGCCATTGTGTACCTGTTCCTTTAAGGCTTGAATCTCTTCTGTTTTGGCTCTGATTTCTGCATCAAAGGTGAGAAGCTTCTGGGTCATCTCCACATCGCTTCTTGAAGCAGCCTGAGCCATGGCCTTGGCCATCGTTGCCATTTCATCCTGAAGACCCCTTATCACTGTATCTTTCTGCTTTGATTCTGCTTCAAAACCAGAGAGGCGACCGATTTCATTCTCCAGCCTCTGCAGCTTTTCATCCTGTGGGCAGATTCCATCTGTCAGTCTGCAGCCACAGCCACCCACCCGCCTGTTCCTCTGGGGCAGCCACTTACTCCCATCCATCACCCAACCTGTGACCAGCACAGTCTCCTCTCACTGACAGCACACCACAGTCACCCTGTGGCATCCATGACTTTCAGACACAACTACTTTTGCACACTTTGTCACCGTGCTCCAGGGCCGTGGGTGCATCCCTCTCCGCAGCATCACCTTGTCCTGCAGGAAGGAATCCGTGCTGGGGATCCCCAGGAAAGGGGCTCCCACCCCACTGCTCCCTGAAGGGGTGGTCCAGGCTGAAAGAAAGAAAAAAATCATGGAAAAAAACACAGGATGAGGATTTTTCCTCTGATTTTTTAGCATTGCGCAGCCCCAAAGAAAGGAGATCTACGTTTATTGCTTACAGCACAGGAGGAGTTAAAAACTCACTGGGATTAACACACATTCTCTTGGCTCTGTTTCACAAATGCAATGAGTACGTGATCAAATCAAACGAGCTTCCCTCCCATCACCAATGGGATTCCAAGTTATGCCCAGGGCTTTATGCTCTGCAGCTGGGACTGCACAGCAGTGCCCTCTGCTCGGCAGCACTCGCTGTGTTGTGGTGGTTTATTGGTGACCGTGTCTTGTGATTGACTGTCAAAAACAACAAGAAGACCCCCATGAACCACTGAAATATGGTTTGATTTTGGGGGATGCTGTGTGGAGCCAGGAGTTGGACTTGTGGGTCCCTTCCAACCACACAAATCATGATGTTGTGTGTCCTGATGTAACAAACCACATCCATGGCAAAGGCCTCTTCCCATACTGGTACTGTTCCACCAGCTCATTCCCACCAGCCCTCACCTTTGCTCCACTGTTGCACACTCCACCTGTTAGAAACACATCAGATATGGATCTAATCTACGTTCCTTTACTCGAGGCAGTTTGTAACTGCACATCCAAGGCAACGACCCACTGCTCCGCCAGGGGACTGGAACAGGTGCGTGAGTCAGCGCTGCAGATAACGCCATCGCTGCTCCAGATCGCACGCGAGGAACAAGGAAGAGGAAATGTCACCCTAAGCTACCAAGGCAGTGGCATTCCCCATCGTTTGTCACAGCACATTTCTTACCCAACCCAAATTCCACTGATAGTGCATGGGCTGTGGTGAGCTTTGCTCAACAAGGAATCCCAACGAATTGCTTGCAATGTCCGTCATCTACCAGCACATATCAAAACCATCTTCATGCCAAGTTGATCTAAGAGGACACCAACTGCTTGGAAACCATGGGTGGAAATGTCTCCTGCTCAGAACTACAATCCCTTTCCTGTCATAGGGAGGAGAATCCTGCAGCCACCAGGCAGTACCTAGCTTTTCTGTGGGTGGATGGCTGAAGGTCTCCATCGGGATGGCCGCGCTTCGGGTCCAGGCACTCACGGGCCGCTTGCGGAGCGGTGGATGGGGCAGGGGACCAGCCCAGCTGCTCCAGGAGCCATGGTGATGCTGGGGCTGCAGTGAGGGGAGGTGGGCAGAGGCTGTGGGAGCACCACGCTGGAGCTCTGCAGCCCCCTGCAGCTGTCCAGTCCATGCTACGCGATGCTGCGCCGGCGGGTGGGGTGCCTGCAGGGAACAGGACCGTGCTGTTAGTAAGGGTGTAAGGTTTTCCAGCCCCTGGTGTGCACGTAAATATACAGCACAAAACCCAGGCACCCAGCCCTTTCCCACTCCCGCTGCGATATTAGAGGATGTGAAGCAGGATGCCCCAAAGCTTAGCTGCAATATGAGTAGGTTGGGGTTTTTGTGCCCAGACTTCCATCATTCTCCATGCCATCTGCAGAACCAGGATGCGCTCGCTCCGTGCCTCTCCTGGATCACAGCTAACAGCCCGACACCACCATTTCTCTCACTGGGCATTCTGAAATGAGGCTTGGAACTGGAAGATCCTTGAGGTCCCTTCCAGCCTAAGCCATTCTATGACTCTATAGACTGAGCCTCTCATTGCATGCCTGCCTTGCAACCACATTTCTCTGGCCTTACACTGTGACTATCAGACATGTAATTAGGTCTCTACCTGCTATTATCCCTGCCAACATCACTTTCAACCTACGTTAAGGTCCTGCACACTGGCTGAGAAGCAGCCCTCAATTTCAAGGTATGCCAGCCCTGAAATAAATATCTGGCAATGTGGACTCTCCCTGTTTTTTCTCAACGAAGGGAGGGAGCTGCAAGAAGGCACCAGGCTGACTTGCCAGGCTGCTTTGCATGCTGTTATACTCTCAGAGCTTCGGATTTATTTTTCATAATGGAGGACTTAGCTCTCTTAGCTGGGTGCTGCTCTTCTGTAAAATGTGTTCATCTTTAATACTGCTGAAAATGAGAGAGAGGCCTCCCTGTATTAAACACTGTAAACACTTCACACAGCAAAATGTAGAAGTGATTTACTCTCTGCAGTCAGCGGTGTCAGGCTTCAAAGCTATTATATCAAAGGAGGATCATAAAGCCCAGAGCAATAAAGAGGCACTGACAGCTTTTTCTGTGTCACTGTGCATAACTGCATTTTTGTGTGCAGGCTGCACACATACTTTTGGAAATTAAAGAGCTTGGTGTTCCAGCTGGAACAAACCTCACTTGCCCAGCATCACGCCAGCTGCACAATTCATCCTGCAAAAATGCGTTTTGCCCTCTTGGGCTGAGCTTTCTGGGTGCATTTGGATTCACAAGGTCATCTCACAGCACAAAGAACGTTGCTGAGGCATCCAGAAGCAGCACCCAGGTGCACGGCCTGCCTTTCCTTCACCTTGGTGTGAGGCTGGGCTACCAGGCACACCACACAGCTTTGCAGCACCCTTCCTCAGTCTCCGTTTTCCAGGATTCCTCAAGAGCCCCCACAATAAAAATAAATGTGATCTTACTGATCCTGCATGCTGTAATAGCCCACACCCCTACAACCTCTGCTGAGATCCTGACATAGCCCTTTTCCTGGGGACAGGAGACTTCCACTCGATTTGACCACACGCTGCCCATATTTACAGTTGCTTGGGATTTCTGCCATGCCCCTGAGACAGGCTGCGATGCTCTGGCCTCGCTGTGCAGAACAGAGCCTGCAGCTCTGCACAGCACTGCTGAGAAAAGCACCAGTACTGCCCTCACTTCCTCATCTGAGCTCAGTTGGACCTTTCACACTAAGCATCCGGAGAAAGATTCAATGGAAAGACACTGAAAGGTCATTTCCCAATGCTTTCCCATCTCCCCAAGACCTAGCTGCTGTTCTGACGGACCTGCCATTAGGAAACCTGCTCCGCACTTCCTTCACCCTACTGAGGTGCCCGAATTTCTTCAGCAGAGGGAGCTCCAGCTTTTTATTTCTCCCCCTCATTTCCTGGTTTAAGAAAAGCTCCTGCACCTGAGAACATGACTCCCCTCCACATCACATACATCTGGGTGTCTTTTTTTTTTTAAACTTCTTTTTTAATGAGCAACCTAAAAAGGCCACACACCCCTACATGTCACAGCCTCAGTGCTCAGCTTTACCTGGGGGGCTCCATCTACCACCAGCTCGAAGGATGCTCCCCGCGCCCCGAAGCGCAGCACGTCCCCGGGGCTCACACGCACGGCTGCGTTCTGCACCTGGCAGTCGTTCACAAAGGTGCCCTGAGAAGAGTTGAGGTCCTGCAGGACAAAGCCGCTCTCCCAGCCCGTGAACTCCAGGGCCGCGTGGTGCTCCTCTGCCCCTGCGGACTGACACCAGCAATCAGAACCTCAGGGAGCAATGGGGGTTGTGTTACTGCTGTGGATCTGCTCAGCCCTCTGGGTGATCTTAGAGGTCTTTTCCAGACTTTTCTACGTTTCCTTGCTGTACTTCTCCACGTCAACCTGCTTTTGGCATTTAGGCTTGCAGTGCATCACCCAACCTCTATCCAAAGCGTGCACACGGGCTGTGAGCCCCTCTGCTTTGCATTTTGGATTGCAGTGTGTCACCCTCCCCGCACCCTCTCTAATGACAGTGCTGTGCCAGCACAGCCAGACCCCGTCTCTCCCTCTAATTTCCAACACCTTTCCCACCCACCGGCCCCAGAGCCCCACAGTGTGCTCACCCGTACCTTCAGGACGATGTCTGACCCTTCGTGTCTCCCTATTGTGGTTCTGTGCAGTTTCAGTTGAAAACACTCATCTGAGCTCCTTAGGAATGCCCTCATGTCTTTTCCACCTGCAAGCACCGAAGATCAAAGCAAAATATACACTACTTATTTAGTAACGCCTCATGCAATGCATGCAACATAGCCAGGAACTTCTCCACCACCTTACACCCGCGGGTTCCTGCAATAAAAGCAATAAAGTTATTTACGGAGGCAACAGACCTGGCTCCGCGTGCCGTCCCTCTGCTCCTCCCTGCACCCCGCGGTAGCCAGGGAAACCCCCAGGAAACCAAAGCCTGCTGCTGCCCTGCTGTTCTCCTTTTTGTGTTTGTTTTGCTCAGCTTTTTTTTTTTTTTTTTTCCTTTTTCCAAGCAACTGGCCCGGCAGCACAACACAGCTCCATGGCGGTGTCAGTTGCAGCTCGTGTTTCTCGGAGGACATTTCTTCCCCAACAGATCAGAACACTCCCAGTTTATCTTGTAGCCTACCTGTTTGAGCCCACTGGAGAGTAATTTTTTTGCCGTTTTCACTTATTTTTGATTTCATACCCTGTGTTATACCACCTGCCACTCACAAAGGCCCTTGGGCTGACCTGTGCTGGCAGGGGCTCCTCTGCTGTGGAGAGAGGATTAATTAAATGGAGATCGAAGCTCGGGTTGCTGTGAGGAAGCTGCACCCTGCCATGGTGGCCTCATGTGTCCCCAGGGCCCTGGGTGCCATTTCTTGGGCCCTCCCATCCCTGTTGCTGTGGCAACCAGGCCGCCATTATGGCCGCCACCCTGGGCCGGGAGTGAGGGCCCGGCCTGCTCCCACCTCACGCTCTGTCCTGCCCACACAGATCTCCCTCCACATTTCAATATGGGGACATTAATACCTCATAACATGTGAGAGTTCAACCTTAACATGGGTGAAAAGATCTCTGACAGGCTGGCAGGTGTCGGCAGCCCTGGGAAGGCCGGGGCAGGCCGTGGAAACCACCGCAATCCTCCCTGGGGATTTGTTCCACACCCACGCCCAAATTAATGAGATTAGAGAGAAGGTGGTAGGTGTTGCACTCTGATTTCGGGTGCTGCAACACCGGGTTGCTGAGCCCCAAGCAACTCGGTTCAAATGCACGCATGCACAACCACAGCACTTCCCCCCAAAATAATTTCCCACTCCACACATATATCACACACAAAGGTTTTCCTGTGTTTCTAAGACTGCGTCAATGCTTGGCACAACCCAAATTTCCACCCCAGACAATGGGGCTGCTCCCGGCTGGTGGCCAAGCTGCTGACCCGGGACATGGCCATTTGTCACCTCCTGCTCGCCAGGAAGCATGGAGGCATGGTTTGCTGCCAACATTTCCTTACCGTCCTTGCGAGAGTTTTGCAATGGGAAACAGCAGCAGAAGTTTTACAGCCCAGCTCTGGCAGTTCAGTGATGCTTTTTAAAACCAATGTGCAGAAGGCATGAAGAGTAGGATCTTACACATGGGGAGCTGCCATTGAACACGGCCAACCTTCCAGAGACAAAGATATACACGCAAACTTAAACGCTGTGTAGGGAAGCATGTCCTGATCTGCACATACAAGCATGTGTTTATTACTTGGGCTGAACAGCATGGGTTAGGTGCATCTTCTGCAGGATGTGCATCTTCTGCCACCTCTCCCTCTTCTTCTCCATCCTATCTGCCTTCAGAAATAACTGCTCTTACAACCTATGATATATTACAGAGCACCCTTCACACAGAGGATGAACCATCCTCATACAATGAGGATGAGCTTTGAAGGAGCAGCAGCACCTTTTCAACCCCTCATCAACAACAATAAACAAGGATCCCTCCTTCACCTCCCCCAAATTTCCTTCATGTTTAAAATGCTCTTCCTTTTTTTTTTGCATTCATTTGATTAAGGCAGTCCCTTATCATATGATGTTCTTTTGCCATCAGAGATCACATCGTCCCTTGGGGCACAGCAGAGTGGATATCCTGTGGTTACAAGAATGGAAATAATGGGATAGGATATGAAGCAGTAAATCATCACAGATACTGTCACACAGATTTGGACCAACATCTCTTTCCCATCTTTGTATTGGCCATTTGCATTCATCTCAGACCTTTAACGTACCCTACCACCAAGCCAGCCTCTATTGGATGGGCCATCCCTACACCAACATCAGCATCCTATGAATAAAAACATGGACATCAGCTATGAGTTCAGGAGAGATTTAGCTCTCCATCCACCCCTCCTTATTCAAACCAGGCAAGGGAGCATGTGGCTGGGGACCTCAAGACTTTGTAGGCATTGCTGCCAGGAGGTAGCACGTGTCTAGGGTGCCAGAGGAGCAGCATCCACCCTCAAGCTGTTGGCTGATTTCATACAGCTCTGGCTTTACCCATGGGAACAGCCACCTGCACACAAATGCACACACACACACACACACCATGTACAAAATATTTATTTAGAAAAGGACTGCTCGCACAGCACGCTCTGCAGTCGTTTTACCCAGAACACCTCGAACACCTCTTGGCAGTAGGACACCACGGCAGCTCCCAGCCCCCTGCATTCACCACGGACTGTCCCTTCAATTCACAGCACAACACAGAAGAAAGAAAACCATCGAGGCAAGAAATACAGTCCTCTCCCACAGGAGAACGGGCACTGATGCCAGTAAGAAGCCTTCCATGGGTAAAGCCTACAGGTCTGACAAGCTCAGGGGCTCGTTTCATTCCTCTTTGCACCAGCAGGCACACAACTCCGCAGGCACCTGGGCCAGCCCCGTGCCACTACCCCAACCCCAGTGGTGACTGGAGCAGAGGACAGCTACAGCTCTCATCTGACACTTTTATGTGCCTTACTCAAAAAGAAGAGATAAAAAAGAAAGACAGAACATTTCCCTTTTCCTCTTGGAAAATTCTTATTAAATAGTAGTTTGGTGACTTGGAAATCTGTTGTTGGGGCAAGGCACAAAGGAGAGAAGATACGTTAAACAGTCCTTAAATTAAAACAACACAAAAAACATGTCCAGTTCTTCCACCCTTCATGTCCTTCCTAGTGGGTGCATTGCCATTTCCCAGTGGTGTCTGACACACCACTGTCCCAGGAAGAGGGGGTCCTGTCCATGCAATGCTGCAGTCCCCACCAACTGCTTCCTTATTATCTCAGCATCCAGAGAGCATCGAGTGCTCCTCCACCCCATGACCAAGCCTCTCCGAGTGTTTTCAATCAGCACAGTCACCAACCCCTCCTTCTTAAGTCAACTGTAGGCTCCCTGGTGCTTTCTCCTGGATCTCCTCGTACTTGGGCGGTGGGGTCAGCGGCTCAATCGTTATGGGGCCGGCGCTGCTCCCGTCGGCGAGGTTGAGCCGGATGTCCTTGAGGTGCAGCTTCTCCGACTTAATCCTCCGCACCTTGAGGGGCTTCAGGCGCTTGCTGAGACGCGAGTTCTGCCGCCCAGGGGGCCGCTCGGTGCCGGGCTCTGCGCTGGCTGCTCCCGGGGGCTGCGTGCCCTCGTCGAGCCCCGTCAGAGACTCATAGGAGGGCAGTGAGACGCTGATCCTGCGGCTCCGCTCCGGGTCGGTTGGCTCCGAGTATCCCGCGTTCATCACCTCCTCGTAGCTGGGGACGTAGTAGCGGGAGGAGGTGTCTTCGTCCTCTTCTTGGCTGCAGGGAATAAAGGAAGAGCATCAGTTGTGCATCGTTTACACTTCATGGGGGCATGGGACAGAGTGAAGCGATCAAAACACGACTGAAAATAAAGGACACACTACTGGCCCTTCTGCATTCTGTACCATTATATCCTGACACTTGAAGAGACTGCAATGCCACCTGTGTTCAGGCATGTCTCCAGTTCCTTGCAACACGTCTTTGTTTGATTACCAATTTATTTCCCCACAAAACCTTTTCATCTCTCTCAACAGTGATTCCTTCTCTGAGCAGAACACCAACTTCTCATCTCTACAAATCCCCCAGAATGTGCTCAGAAGGGGCAGCACCACCCTCTGCCTTGGCACTGGGATGCACTTCAGGTTGGGTTCCATGTCACCTTGGTTGCTCTGCCGAGAGGCTCCAGCCCAGGAACATGCATCCATCCTGCACTCTGGGTACCTGCACACCTATGCACTGCTCCTGCTTTAGGCAGATGCTTTTAACATCTGATGGGGCTTTGCAGGGCACCACACAGCTCCCCAGGAACCCAGGAAAGCCCTGCAAACATCAGCAGGTCCATGCTCCTGACTGCAGCCCAGCAGCTGGGCACTGCCCTACAGCCCCTGCCCTGCAGCAGCCACCCACCTCCTTTGGGCTAACCACGAACAGCATCTCCTGGTGCTGCCCCACAGCACACTGCCTGTGTGCCCACAATGGGCATTTCACACCTTGGCTAGGCTTGCTTAGCTTCTAGAGCACAGCTCACACGTACACAGCGCTTCCCTTTACCCACAACCCCACAAACACAGTGGTGTTCATTTCTCCCTGAGCTCCACAACACGTTTGCACTCTAAACCACAAGATGTGCTCGCAGCACACACTGCTCTGTGCTTGCTCCTGACCTCTGGAGGAGGAGAAAAAAGGACCTCAGTGTCACTGCTATGCTACACCCACTCCCTTTCCCCCCCGAGCTCACCTGTCCTCCTCCTCCTGCTGTGAAGGTGCCGCTGATGCCTGGTGCTGCACCCTGGGGATGTCCTCGCTCTGCCTCTTCTTGTCACGGATGTTCAAGCAGATGGACAGTAGCAGCATCAGCACACCTGCCCCAACCAGCACGTAGGCCACGGAAAATGTCTTGCTCTTCAAAATACCCCCACCGCCACGGTCAGGCTTGCTGCTGTTCCCAGTGTTGGCCTTATCGGGGGGCCCGAAGCCGGGGACGAGGTTCCACACGGCCATGATGATGCCGAGGACAAGCATCCCCAGCCCGATGGCTGTCAGGGCGTAGTGCGACCCGTTGGTGCGGGATTGGGCCATCGTGTCACCGCCGTCTCACAGCATCCCCAGTGCCCGGCTACCATACGTGCGCTGCCCAGGGGGAGCGGGCGGCAAGACCTGCGGGGAGAGGCGGCGGTGAGCGAGAGGAGCAGCCAGCAGGATAACGTCGTTTTGGAGCATGGATGATGGGAATCTAATTATGCCGTGCCTGTGCAGAGCTGGCAGCTGGCAGCAGGGTCCTTGCTGCCCGTTGCAGGCTTGGGCTGGTTCCCTCCATGCTTCTGCTCCAAAGACAAAGAGCACCCCTGGCTCTTCTTCCTCCCACCTTGGCATGAAGCTTTCTCCCACTGGAGCCACAGTCCTGTGACGTTCTGCCCACAGTGAGCGTTCTGCCAAGCGGCTTCAGCACCCACCCCAAGGGTCCTTCTGCTGCCCTACCAAAGCCCAGTATGGAAACCACCGCACAAGGTGCAACGTGTTTCAACATAGAATCATTGAATCATAGGATGGCTTGGATTGGAAGGGTCCTTAAAGATCATAGAACCATGGGATGGCTTGGTTTAGAAGGGTCCTTAAGGACCATAGAACCATAGAATGGTTGGGTTGGAAGGGTCCTTAAAGATCATAGAACCATGGAATGACTTGGGTTGGAAGGGTCCTTAAGGATCATGGAACCACAGAATTGTTGGATTGGAAGGTTAAGGAAGGTTTTTCCTTAAAGTGCACCCAGCCCCACCCCCTGTTGTGGGCTGGGTGCCCCCCAGCTCAGCTGCCCAGGACCCATCCATGGCCTTGGGCATCTCCAGGGATGGGGCACTCACAGCTCTCTGAGCAGTGCCAAGGCCTCCCCACCTCTGAGTAAAGAATTTCTTCCCAACATCCCATCTAAATTTCATCTCTAAAACCTAAAATCCATCTCTAACTTCCTGCAACATGTAGGATCCCACAGACCTGATACATTCCATCAGATTTTGTCCCCTTGCTACTTTCCCAGCTCTATTATCCACCCAGAATTATTCACATTTGCTGGGGATGTAGATCCAGCAATCTTCTGAGAGCAATACCTGACCCCAGCACAGCACATACTCCACCAAAACCCTGTTCACTGCTTAAAGCACCGCTTCTTTCTTCAAAGCCTGAGACAAACTGTTGTTGCCAGCATGAAATAACCTGAAACCCCTCTGAACAACAATCCCTGGCTCTATTACTTCTCCTTTCTTCCCCTGTGAAAGATGCAGATTGCAGAGCTGGCTGCCTGCCCTCCAAACCCTCCCTGCAGGAGGAAGAGAAAGCAAAAGCAGTGTTCTCCCAGCCAAGCTGACCACGCAGCTTTTCCCAGCCATGGGCTGACCTGAAAGCACGACCACAGCCTCCTGGGTGGCATTAACACCACCCACCCCTGGGGACACCCAGAGCCAGGCACCAGGCTGGGTTCAGATCCAAACAACTGCTACCCAGCCTGGATGGGATTTCTGCATTTCCTCAGCTGCAAACACCAGATGTGCTTGCAGTTGCATGTGTTTATTTTAGGAAAGCATCTCCTGGCAGCTCTCCTCCGTGACCTCAGCACGCAGCGATGGCAGCGAGCGGTGCAACCCTGTATGCAAACTGCACGGCACAAAGCCCTGCAGCAGCATCCCACCCGCACGTGGGTGCCACAACCAGCGGGCAGCTGCACAAACGTGCCACTCTGTTTTCCTTCCCTCCCCACCCTGGGCTTTGCAGTGCTGTTTGTGCTAGGAGTTGTCCCTGGGACAGGATGCTGCTGCATGCTTTTCCCATATATGCTCCTCGCCGTGGCGAACGGGTTCATTGGTCCCTGGTTTTGTGTTTGCTTGTTTAGCCTGAGAGCACGTCTCAGTCACTGGGTCATGGGCTGGAAGCAAGCTGCATTCCCAGAAAACAGCAACTTGCAGGAAGAGACACGCAAACCATGCAAGGACACGAGGGTGCAGAGCAAATTTCCCCATCTGATCTTAAATTCCCCTTTGGATACCCTCAAAGGCCGCATTCAGTGCAGCCCCAGCCCCGCACTGGGTGTGCTCTGCACCTCTCCCCAAGCTCCGTGCTCACTTCCTGCCCTGCACAGCCACCTGCGAGGACATGTCACCCCCTGCAACATGTCACCCCCTGCAACATCACCCCCTGCAAACGCCCTCTGCAGAGCCCTGAGTCATGACATCAATCCAAACAAGCGAGGCGGTGCCACCACAGCCTTTCTTCTTCCACCAGAGCAGCCCCTGGGGCCAGCACCCACTGTCTCACGGTCACTCGAGAGCCCCCAGCTCCCTCCCCACAGCCACAAACCCACGCTGCCCGTGCTGTGGTGGCAGCTCCGTGCCACTCCATGCTGACAGCACCCACGCCGCAGGCAGCTGTGAACTCGCCGACCTCTGCAGGCGCGGAGCATCTCGCAATGGGGGAATTGCGTCACATCCCAGTCCTTCCTCACCTCCTGCTTCCGGCCCCGTTCCAGCCACGCCGCTGCCATCGCAGCCTTGTCCCCAGGGCTGCTCCTCCCTTTCCAGCCTGTGCTCCCTGCTGCCCTCCATGCTCCCAGGGCTGCTGCTGGCTCTGCAAGGAGCCAGGCAGGATGGCTTGGGTTGGAAGGGTCCTTAAAGATCATAGAACCATAGGATGGTTGGGTTGGAAGGGTCCTTAAATATCATAGAACCATAGGATGGTTGGGTATGAAGGGTCCTTAAATACCATAGAACCATAGGATGGTTGGGTTGGAAGGGTCCTTAAATATCATAGAACCATAGGATGGTTGGGTTGGAAGGGTCCTTAAAGATCATGGAGCCATAGGATGGCTTGTGTTGGAAGGGTCCTCAACGATCATAAACCCACAGAATGGTTGGGTTGGAAGGGTCCTTAAAGCCCATCCAGTTCCAACCCCTGCCATGGGCTCCTCCCTGCAACCCAGTCCCCAGGACTCATTCATCACGTTTCTTGACTCCACCCCTCACTGCAGGCAAAAATGGGGCAGCTGCCATCAGCAAAGCCTCTTGCAGGAGTGTTTTCCAGAGCACCTCACAGGTGCCTGTCCTTGCTGTAAAAGATCTAAGTCCTGGGACTGCCCTCCCACCACACTATAAATATATATACACATATTTATACACATAACCATATACATATATAAAAATATAAATCTCTATTTCTATATAAATACATAAAAGTGAGGCATTCTGCAGCCAGACGTGGGCCAGCTGAGCCCCCACCTGTGAGCTGCTCCCAGGGCTTTGGGGCAGAGAAATCACAGCACAGCACAGCCCTCAGCTCTTTCTTTGTGGGGAGTGGCAGAACAGGAAAGAAACCCATTTTATTGATTTTATGGAGGGATAAAAAATTTCAAAAAGCAACACCTCCTTCAGCCCTAAACTCTCCATGCACGTTCCCAACATCTCCATCCTCCCTCTGGCATCCCTCTCAGCTTCTCCATCAGTGCAGCAGTGAACATTTTTGCCCAGATCCCTGCCTGCAGAGGATCACATTTAAATCACATTAAACCACACGACTACGTCCAGGTCTCTCTCTCTTCATCGAATTATCTCTACTTTTGGCTTATCAGAGCATGCTCCCATCGCTCCTGGAGCCATAACCCCAGTGCTGTGACGTCAACGGCAGCAGAAGAGTTCTGCTGCTCTCTGGAAAAGCAGCAGCAGCCTCAGTGAGAGGGGAAAGCTGCAGCACCCCAAGGCTCCAGGGAAGCAGCAAACCAACCAAAGTCTCCCTGTGGCCAGAAATGCATCTCCCAGTTGGCATCTACCATGGACATCCACCCAGAGGTGGAGTGGGACCCTGCGATGTGTCCTCCCAGGCCTGGCAATGGATGGTGGGGAATTCCCAGCCCCGTGTTGCATTCAGAAACCCCAACAGATTGTTCTTCCAGGATTTTCCCCTCTTTGCTCACTGCCATTGTGAGCAGCCATGAGCAGCCATGTGTAACCGCTCCGTACTCACCGCCCTCGGCCCGTATCGCGCAGCTCCGCTCCCTCCTTGCTGTGACACGGGGACGTGTCCGTGGTGGCCACCTCACCCCTCTGTGCTCAGAGCCCTCCAGCGAGCCCCAGCCCACGTCCCCCAGCCCCACGGCGAGCCCCACGCCGGCGGCACAGAGCTACCTTTGTCCCCATCCCACGCGCACCTGCGGTCTTGTGCTCGCCGCTGTCAATGATTTACACCAGGATCTCCGAATCATTAAGCCAGAACGGCTCGGTGTGCTGCTCAGCCTCCTTCCCTCTGAGCCCCACGGCCACAGACCACGGCGGTCCCTGCTGCTCCCCATCACCAACCTGCAGCCATCCCGTGATAAAAACGTCGGCACTTCACCGCAGCAAAGACAAAGCCAGGAGCACCCGATCCCCCTCTGTGCTCTCCCATTGGTCTCCGCAGTGCTCCCTGCAGGTTCCAGGCACCTTACAACACGTTTCGAGACATTTCCACCTGCTGACCCCGCATGGAAGACTCTGCACCTTCCAAGCCCTTTTCCAGGCAGCTCACACGGACACAGCTTGCGGTCCACGTCCCAGCGTTCCTGTAAGCCTCAGCCTTTGGGATGACTCATGGCTACGAGGAAGCCCGGAACACCTCACTGCCCACGGGGCACCGTTCCCCTCTCTGCTCCCATGGTCAGGTCACAGCGAGCAGCTCCAAGCCCTGCTCAGGGCAAGCTCCAGGGCTTTCCCCTCCCCAGGTGAACCCTGCACATCCCCTCTGGGTCAGCCACTGCCTGTCTGGGTCACAACACACGAGACAGCTCTGCAGGTGATGAGCTCAGCAGCGTGATACACGGGGCACAGCCGAGGTGCCAGGTGTGCAGTTCTGTCTGCAGCCATTGCCAAAGAGCTCTCTGCCTGCAGGGACAGCTCAGCAGGGTGCTGGGCTTAACCAACATGGCAAAGATTGGGACCAAAAATATGGGAGTACAGAGAGCTCCCCCTGCCCCAACCCCCACCCTCTTCCTCCTCTTCTTCCTCCTACTGGTGCGTGCTCATCTCATGGAACTGTAGAACCACACTCCAGGTCCTCTCTGCACTGAAGTTTGAGTCAGATTCGGACACACCAGGGAAACAAATTTATTTTGATACACCTCTAAGAGCACAGAGCCCACTGCAGCTGGGTTCTCATCTGCTTGCCACAGCCACAGTTCTCCCTCTTCCCACCCTGGTCCTGCGGCTGGTGGTGGTGGCTCAGCATCCTCCTCTGCCAACTTTCAGCCCGAGAATCAGAGAAACAGAGAATTATAGGATGGTTTGGGTTGGAAGGGTCCTTAAAGATCATAGGACCATAGAATGGTTGGGTTGGAAGGGACCCCAAAGCCCCCCCAGCTCAGCTGCCCAGGGCTCATCCATGCCTTGGGCACCTCCAGGGATGGGGCACCCCCAGCTCTGGGCAGTGCCAGGGCCTCACCGCCCTCTGAGTAAAGCATTTCCTCCTCACCCCTAACCTACATCTCCTCTCTCTGGAGAACAGTTGCTCACGCATGGGCATTCCCAGGGCACTGCTCCTCCCAGAGGCAGAGCTGGAAATCCCGAGGGATTTTGCCCAAGCCCTGAACCCAGAGATTCCCTGTGCTGTTTCACTGCTCCTCGCTCCGCCCTGGCCCTGGGCTGCAGGAGAGCTGACGTCAGCTCCCCCTGCTCGCAGCCAGCACACAAGGCACCTGCCTTTATCTTCATGCCTGCACCCAGGGAGCCTTCTCATTAACAATTTCTCCTATTAATTTGTGAGCCCAGCACATCCCCACAAGCACGTCCTCCATGCCCAAAGCTCTGTGCACTGACGGCTCCAGCCACCCCATAACCCGTCAGGGAAAGAAACACCCACAGATCCCCCCTGAGCGGGGGAAGAGCAGTGTGGGCATTGGGTTGGCCAACTCCTGTTGGCTTTGGTCAACCTCCAGCCGCCTCTACAGCCGGGGAATGCAGGGATACGGAGGGACGGCGGCGTGCAGACTATTTGGGTTCTGCTTCCTGCCGGCAGCACAGCACTAATTGCTGTCTGCATTCCAGAGAGGCACTCTGGAGTCATTCCCTTGCAGGTATTCGGCTCACCCACCCCTCCTGACAGCACCCATCTTCCTGCAAAACACGGGAGCGCACGCCGTGCTCTGCTCTGTGCTCCCAAGCTTTCAGGACACCCACAGCCTTCTGCCCACCAGTAGTGGCCCCTGGCAGAGCCCTGCTAGATTTCTATTTAAAGGCATTGTAATATTTTGTAATATTTTGTAAACATATTGCAACGCTGCTGCTCTTACAGATGGCTCTGGCTGCATCACAGGGGACATTGTGATAGGAGGTGTAGAGCTGGAGGAAAACCATCCACAATCCAACTATAAACTGCAAGAAAACCACAGACAGAGCAAGCCACGCCGCAGACATTTCCCTCATGTGGAGCTGGAGAGGATTGCCCCAAGCTTTGCCCTTCCGCAGTAAATCATTGGGTTTAGTTCCGGGCTCAATCCACCGACAGTGGCTGCTGAAAAGCTCAGGACAAACAAACCAGCCTGGAAACTCCCAGCGCTTTGACCTGGGCTTCTTCCTGCTTTACTTCGGATTGCATTTGGTACCTTTTTTTTTTTTTTTTTTTTGAGATTTCCTGATTCTGATGTTTCTTGCCACAGATACAGGAATTAAAGCCATCACGTGGACTCCGGTCTGGCAGCTCAGCAATCCACCCCATCCCAGCAACAAATCCTCCTCTGGAGCCTCCTGGGGCTTCCAGGCACTCTCTCAGCTCCTCCATCCCCTCCACCTCCACCATCACGACCAGCACAAGTCCTCCATGCTCTCACCAGCCCCTACCCCGCTGCAGCTGCATCCCCCCCATTCCCGCTGGGGATGCTGTGCATCCCTGGTGCCTGCAGAATGCCAGCAGCATCCTTCACCTCCCTGTGCCCCCACAGCACCACCACACTTTGAAATCAGCGCTCTGCTGGGAGCTGCATCCTCAGACATAGGGAACAGGGAGCTGCAGGGAAGGGGCACAGAGCAGAGGAACCCAACGGGCACAGCGGGAGCCAAGCGGTGCAGCGCAAAGCAGCAGGGGAGCAGGGCATGGGTATTTTGGTACGGGGGAAGGTTTGCCAGGGGATCACGCCGCTGCAAAACCCAGGCAGCGTTTGGGCTGATTTGGATGAGCCTCGAAAGCAGTTTTCTGCTATGAAACACGCTGGGATGGAGACGCGATGGGGAGCGGGCACCTACCTGGGCTGCTGGAGCTCCCTGGGATGTGGGCTGCAGAGCATCACCCGCAGCCAGCGGCCTCAGGGCACGGCCATCCGCATCCCTCCCTCCCCATCCCTCCCTCCCCACCCC
>WBMW01005581.1:92170-165164 GCA_013396635.1 Penelope pileata
CCCCACCCCTCCCAGCCCATGCACTCACACAGGGAAGGGCTGGGCTCCCGTTCCCACCCTGTGCCTGGCTCCACCTGGAGGTTTCCCTTTTGGACATCCCATAGGGCTGCCCATTTCGGGTCCCTACAGGAAAGCAGTGCTGTGACGCATGTGACAACCTTCCCCTCCCCACCCGAGGCCCCGGCGCTTCGCCCACACCCACTGACTCCATGCAGGAATTAATCATTAATCAGAGCATCCTAAAGCACATGGGAACATATGGGGCCGTATCCCCAAATAACAGGGTGCATGCCGACCTGGTGCGCACCCAGAACGACACACTGGTCCTGACCTCACAGAGCTCCAGCTCCTGACCTGTTCTGGGGTCAAAATCCTAACCTCAACCCCAAACCCAATCCTAACCCTAATCTCAATCCTAACTCCAACCTCAATGCCAATCCCAATCCTAACCCTAATCCCAATCTCAATCCTAACCCCAACCTCAATCCCAATCCTAACCCTAACCCCAATCGCAATCCTAACCCCAAACTCAATCCCAATCCTAACCCTAACCCCAATCCCAATCGCAATCCTAACCTCAATCCCAATCCCAATCCTAACCCTAACCCCAATCCCAATCCCAATCCTAACCCTAACCCCAATCCCAATCCTAACCCCAACCCCAATCCCAACTCCAATCCCAACCCCAACTCTTTCTAAACCAGCCGCTGGGAGACACATGCAGATTTGCTTTTCCAGCCTCCAAGCCAACCTTTGTTTGGAAGAATCACACCACCGCCACCACTGGAAACCCCACGGAGCTCCGCTCCCAGCTCGGCGCTGCCCTGCGAGGCCGCCTCACCCTTTGTTTGCTCTCCAAACAGCCTCGCACACGCGGTGCCTCGCACCGGGACAGCCGTCCTCCAGCAGCCACCCAATGACACACGGCCCCAACCTTGGGAAACAGCCCCAAAAGCACCGCTGGGTTTGTGTGGGGTTTGCCAGGCCCCATCCCCTTCTCTCTACCCTTACCCACATTCAGGACGGTTGCTCCAAGCGCTGCAGGGTGATGTGCTGCCCCAGCCCCCTGTGCCCCAAACCTCGTGCCCCAGGGCTGCCCCCCCCTGCTTTGAGGACTCTCCCCATGGTGGCTGCACCTCTGTGTCCCGGGGCCGAGCCCATGGCCCCCTGGGCCCCCACACTGGGCAGCCTCAGCGCTGTGGCTGCGGGACCCATCTCGGGGTCAGCACCGGGAAACAAAACCCGACGCGGTCCCGTCCCAGCCCGGTGCCACCCCACGTCCCGATCTCAGCNTTCCCCTTCCCAGGGCCGCGGGTTCGGCCTCGCGGGGTTCCTGAGTGCGTATCTGCGAGGGGAGCAAACAATCCTCGCTTGCACCCTGCGTGCAACAACCACGAAGTTGGGAGAACATCGGCGCCGTTGGGGTTTGCCAATCCCTATAGCACCATACCCAGCGTCGCCCGCCCTTCGCTGCCATGTCAATCTGATGGCATTTGGGGGACAAACCTCACCAAGCACCCACACCCTGCTGCAGCTGTCCCATCCCCAAAGCCCAGCCCATCACCAGAAGCTGACAAACAGAAACCACCGTGCACGGTCACACCGGTGCTGCGCGGTGTGGGATGCACCCAGTGCCACAGGAACCACCATTTCCCCGTTGTTTCTCCATTCTTCCCCATTCTCCTCCATTATTTCCCATTATTTCCCCGTTCTTCCCCACCATTTCCCCATTCCCCTCGCCTCCAGCACCGTGGGATTTTCCACTGAGTCACTCTCTCTGCTCCTCCTCTGGGCACGCGCGGGCGCTGCCCTTCCGCGTCTCACCCTGCCCATGGGGCACAGAGCCCAGGGCCGTGCTGCAGCAGCTGGCAATGATTTGTACATGTATATTTTTTGCCCTTGGTACAGCTCATTTTGCATTTTAGGGCTTGGCTGTCCGTTTAGGCTAATTCCCACCTCTCCGAGCTCCCCCAGCCCCACACCAATGTGATATACAGGAGTGGCTTCAGCTCTTCCAGCACAGATTTCTGCAAGAAAGTGGAATAAAAATGAACTTTACCCATTGACACCTCCATCACTGACTGTGCACAGAATCAGCTCCGCTGTAGCATCCGTCCCTGTGGATTTTGGGTGTTCAAGCAGTGCTGCTCCATCCCCACTCTGGCCCCTGAGCACTGAGGTTTGGTAAAACCCCGCAGTTCTGGAGCGGGTCCCCACGGGCTGCAACCGGAGCTGGCAGAGTCCTAAATGAGCTCCTTGTGCTCTCGCTCTCCCCCTCTGCAAAGCTGAACGTGGGCCAAGAATGGGCTTTTTCGTGGCTGCGGGACAATGGCATCGTTATGGGGGGATTTAGAGTGCGGCTTCACTCTGGCTCATGCCAAGCCCTGAGACATCAGCACCGTTCCCTGCCTCTTTCTGTGTAAGGGGGGATGCTCAGCACCTGTGTTAGCATCACCCCGAGCTCTGCGTTGCTCTGGATGCAGCCAAACCTGCCCCCAGACCCAGGGATGCCCATTGCTGCTGCCATGCCCGCAGCCCAGGGGATTCCCACCCAGCATGAAGAACACCCTTGGAAGAAGAACAGTTGGCTTTGTTTGAGCTGAGCCACCAGCTTGCACGTGTCTCAGTGAGGAGAGCTGGTTCTCAGAGTTAATTCAGGAATAGAACACAGCCCTTTGGGTTCTCCATAGGCTGGGAGCTGCCTTAGTGCTGCAGTAATCCCTGCTGTGTGCTCCCTCCTCTGTCCATGGGGTGCGGAGACATACGGTGCTGCAGCACCTCTGGGTTTGTCCCAGCCCCAGCTGTGCCCTTTTGGGGCTGGGGGGGGGGATGCTCACGCTCCATCCTCCACCTCCCCATCCCTGCTTTTTGCAGCTCTGCAAAAACAGAAAGCCAAAATGCCGTTGCCAAAACGGGGCAAACCCCCTGAATTTGGAGAGCCCGAAGGGTCAGGAGCACAGCACAGGGCAGGGTGGGAGAGCCCAGGATGCATCACCCCGGAGCTGAGGGCACTGCGGGTCCGACCGGTCCCGCACGGTGAGGTCACACCGTGCTGCAGCACGCACAGGACGAGCTGGGAGGGGACACAGAGGCAGCACTGTGCTGCTGCTCCCGGTGCATCCTGCTGCACTGCTGCACATCCTCCGTGCAGCAGCTGCACAGCATTTGCTGCTGGTGCAATGCACGCAGAGCACTGAAAAACTTTGTTTTCTTCCAGGCTCGTGTGTGTGCTGGATCGGGAAAAGAGAGAGGCAGAAAAACGCCACCTAGGGCTCGAGGGCGTTAGGGCTGGGAGAAAAGCTTTGGTGGTGCTGCATGGGCTGGGTACTGACATCGCTGAGCAAAAGTCTCCAAAGCCACCGAGCAGCCCAAGGCTCATCCCGCTGCTTCCTGCAGCTGCGGTGCACAAAGCGATGCATGGAGGGGGCAGGGGGCCAGGAGCCGTGCCCAGGGCTCACCGCTGTGTCCTGGCTGCAGATCTGCACCGCTGCCCCTAACCCCCAGCGTCACACACAGCCGCAGCACAACCGGTGTCACAGCTTTGGGTCACGTCACCCGGAAACAAGGTGGGTGCTGGCGGCTGACGCAGCGCAAAGGCAGAGCGGTGACGTCCCCCAGCTTTGGGGAAACGCTGGTTTTCTTCCTTTTCGCCCCTGTGGGCACTGAAGCGATGCTTTAGGGGGGGCTTTGGCCACGCAGCAGCGAAGTCATGGTGTGTGTCCCCTGCCCACGCCATGCCCCGGGGGTGGCTGCAGTGCTCCCGGCCGGCAGTGCCCTGGGACACGGCTCGGGGCTGCTCACACGATGGCAGCATCGCAGCGCGCTGCAGCGGCACGGAGCGGGGACACAGCGGGGACAGCACGGGATGCAGTAGGGGTACAGCAGGGATAAAACGGGATGCAGCAGGGATGCAGCAGGCACCCAGTGGGATGCAGTTGGGATGCACAGCAGAAACACAATGGGATACAGTGGGGATACAGCAGGGATGCAATGGGATACAGCAGGGAAGCAGTCAGGATGCTGCAGGTACCCAGTGGGATGCTGCAGGGGTACAACAGGGACACAGTAGGGTGCAGCAGGGATGCAGCAGGGATCCAGTGAGATGCTGCATGGATACTGCAGATACCCAATAGGATGCAGCGGGGATGCAGTCAGGGATGCAGCCAGGGATGCATCAGGGATGCTGCAGGTACCCCGCGAGATGCTGTAGGGATGCTGCAGCAACACAGCAGGATGCAGCAGGGATGCATGAGGGATGCACTGGGGATGCAGTTGGGATGCATCAGGATGCTGCAGCAGGGATGAAGTGGAATGCTGCAGGTACCCAGTAGGATGCTGCAGGAATGCTGCATCAACACAGCAGGATGCAGCAGGGATGCAGCAGGTACCCAGTGGGATGCTGCAGGGGTGCTGCAGCCATGCAGCATGGGATACCATCCATGCCCACCCTCCCCACTGCAGTGTCAATGCAGTTTTTGGGGGGGTTCCCAATACCATCAGGCACTGCTCTGCACAAGGCATCACCTGGTCCCAAGCACCTGACCCAGGCACGCAGGCAGCACGTGTTCCAGGTGGCCATGCAGAACCACTCTGCACCTCTGCAGAACAACCCACAGGACAACGGCAATCTTAAACTTTGGGTCGCATTCCCCAAACTGATTTCAAAGCTCAGTTTTCTTCAGCTTTGGCAACGGCTCCCACGCCTCACGATATGGGCATGGGCAAATATTTGCAGGCAACCTCAGCCACGGGCTGCGCCGGGCTTATCTGGCAATAGTCACACCTTAATGCCGTGTTTGATTCCCATTAATTTGCTATCACGGTGCTAATGAGCAGCACTGCACAGCCAGCTGGCAGCCGACGCTTATTCCCTTCCCATTGCTCGCAATGCTCCTGCCCTGCTCCAGGCTGCAGGCACGGCTCTATGGGATACAAATGCCATCGGAGCAGGGATTGACCCACAAAAAGCTCTAAAGCACAACAATTCTATTGCTATTCTGCTGTGCATTGTTATCAAGGGTTGCCTTTGTATCCAGAAAGCCTCCAGCCAACCTCAGCCCTTGGGAAATGTGCAGACTCAACTTTGCACAACCTGACCCCGAATCCCCTCCAGATTTGGGGTAGAAAATCAAGCAAACAAGAACATATTTGCACTCACAAACATTTCTATGGGAGAAAAAAGCCATCTGAGAAACAGAAATTCTTACCCATCTCTGCAGAGAACTTCATGTGCATCGCCCCAGACTGGCGCTGGGTTGCTCCCTGCACGTTGGTGCCATCCCACCCCGCTGACATCCCAGGTGGGTCACTGCCAGCGTGCAGCTCCTTGTGTTGGCCCTGCTGGGCTCCATCCTTGGTGTCATCGTGTCTGTATGGATCCCTGCTGGATCCCTGTGCCCCCACGTCCTTACCTGCACAAAATCCCCACTTCATGTTGGTGCAGCGATGGCCACAGGTGGCTGCTCCGGGATCTGGCATAGGATGCTGGAGGGGGAGATGCTGCGGGATGACCCCATGGCATGAAAACCCAAACCCAGCCAAGGGTGGGGACAGCATTGTGGTCGGGGCACCCAACAGCCCTTGGGTGTAGAATGCCCCCTCCACCCCAAAAGGTGCTGCCATGGTGCTGAGCTGCTGGGGGCCCCCCATGCCCCATCCCCACCTCTGCCCCCATCCCAAGTCCCCTCTGCAGCCTCCAGCACCCCATCTGCACCATGACCAGGCCGTGGGGACAGGTCCCCTCCATGCCCACTGCCACCACTGCCACCAATCCCCAACCTCAGCTATCAGCAATTGAACCACGTGGAGCTCGCCCGTACTTTAAAATAAGCTTTATTTAGATTTTTTATAATTTTTTTTTTTTATATTTGCATCCATGCCTTCAAGGATCCTTCCCCCACTCACGGGGGGAAAAAGTTAAATCTAATGTTACCCATAATCCATATGCTATTTCCCGAAGTTCTCTTTTAAATAAATCATCCTCTTAGTAATTTTTTTCTTTTTTTTCTTTTTTTTCTTTTTTTAGAATTATTCCCTAATTTACAAAAAAGCTGAAATGCAAAGGAAACTACTCGATAACAAGGAGATCGCTCATCTGTTTTGGTGATGGAGATTTTAAATTATAAAAACGCGAGGAGACGGAAAAAAAAAACAACAACAAAACAAGGTAAATGTATAAAAAATGATTTTCTGCAGACTGAGGCCACCAGGCCCCCCCACCCCATCCCACATTGGGGGAACACAGAGCACGGGGGCACCTGGGGTTGAGTTTCTGTGATTTAAGACAAATTATCCCCATTGGAACGGGGCGCGCGGCACGGAATTCAGAAAAATAATCCACTCTTACAGTGATATTAAATAATCTTCATACATTTTTTTTTAAGAGCTTCAAATGATATCATTAAGCATTAAAGCATGAAGGTTCTGAGCTCGTTGTGGCATGTGTTAGAGGCTGGGGGTGGCATCGGGGCCGTTTTGGGGCGTTTTGAGCGGATTTCAAAGCGCCCCAAAAATCAGCAGGACCTTCCCCCGGCCCCCAGCACCCCCAGTTTTAATTCCAGCGAAGGGTGAGCACCCCAAATTCCAGGTTATGTCCTGGGAAGCTTTGAGGTCGTTGGGTTTTTCCAAGGCTTTAAGTGCTCCCATGGTCGGGGCGAGGATGCTCGTGGCCGTGCCGGCCCCGCTCCCCACCCCACGTCCTCCCGCAGTACAAAGAGCCCCTTCCTCCTCCCCAGCCCTCCCCCAGCAACGTGGAAAAATATTAAAAAAAAAAAAAAGAACCCAACATTTCTGCAATAATTTAGTTAGAATAGCTCCTCTCTGGGTTTGTGCAAATAAATTAAAACGACACAAGGAAAGGGAAAACACAGATTCCAGACCGGCGGGCGCTACGACGAACCCGAGCGCTGCCTCCTCCTTGGGTTTTGGCCAAGGGGAACGTCACGGCGAACACGATTTGGGGGGGGTTTGTATCCTTTTTTTTTTTTCCTTTTTTTAAGGTCTTTGAAGATGTCGGGGTCCCCCTCTCCGAGGTGGGTTCCCACCATGGGACAGGCTCCGGAAAACAGCGGTTTCGGACAAGAGACGTCACAAGCACAAAGTGCACGAGGTTCCCGTTATTTACAGACACACAGCAGTCCTTCAAGTTTCAAGTTTCGTCGAAAGAAGGAGATTTTGGGAGGTGGGGAGGGGGGAACTTAACAAAAAATTAAAACAAAAACAAAAAAATTCCCCCAAACGACAAACAAAAAATGAAGCGACGATAAAGGAAGAGTTATTGGAATGCGTAAAAAATAAAATAAAAATAAGAGGGGGGATGAAATTACACCACGATCGGGGCTGTACATCGTCGGGGGGGTGAGCGGCCGCGGGGCCGCCCCCGTGGGGGTCACCAGTCCGCGTCCTCCTCGATGTAGTAGTCGGGGGCCGTGCCGTCGAACAGCCCCGGGTCGAGGGATTTGCGCTGCTTGCCCCGGGCGAAGACCCGTGAGATGGAGCCGAAGCCCATCTTCTCCTTCTTCTTTTTCCTTTTTTGGTCCTCGAGGTCTTCCAGAGACTGCGGGGAGATGGAGGGGGGGTGTGATGGGGTCATTTTTTGGGTGTTGTTGATGAATTTGTCGCTAAGCCTCTACCTGGAATGGGGCTGCGGGAGCGCGCGTTGGGCTAGATGATTTTGGACCAGATGATCTTGTGGGTCCTTTCCAGCCTCGTGTTTCTATGGGCTGCCATGCATGGGGAAGACCCAGGAGATGGGAGCTGACCTCCATGGGGTGATCCCCTGGAACAGGGTGCCCAAAGGAGCTGTGGGTGCCCCGTCCCTGGAGGTGTTTAAGGCCAGGCTGGATGGGTTCCTGGGCATGGGTTCCAGATCAGGTGGGCAGCAACCCTGCCCATGGCAGAGGGGTTGGAGCTGGATCATCTTTAAGGTCCCTTCCAACCCAAGCTGTTCTATGACTCTATGAAATGTTGTCCTCTCTGGGCTTTAAGGCACGCTCTGGAGGTGTGAGCATCCCTGCCTGCCTGCGCTGAATGCTCCTGGTATCCTGGTCCCCCAGAATCCACATCCCAATTGATATTGAAGTCCAGGTCCAAATATTCCTGAAATTTTCCATCTGAAGTTGTGGGGAAATCTGCCTCCTCCCTCCCTATGTCACGGGGAGTTTGCCTCCTTGATGCCATCGCCATGGGATCTCAGCTCCTGCTACACAGCAAAGCTGTGCTGACATCTGTGTGAATACCCCAGCCACAGCTTTTTAGGGTAAAACACCCAAGAATGACCCAGTCTGGGCTGCACCTTACAGAAATTGAGACAGCGATGGGTTCAGAGAACAGCAACCGCCCACCCAGATTTTGGGACAAATCGCTGACCCATGAGACAGCCCAGACTTCAATCCCTGTATGGTTTCTGCCACTTTTTCACCCAAAATATCAGGACTTCAATCAGTGCCTCCGAGCCCCCCCAACCACTCCCTGGTGCAGGATGGGCTCTTTGGAGAGGAGTTCCAAGGGTTTTGCTGCCCTACCTGTACGATGGGGTTGTGCAAGTTCTTCTGTACCGGTCCGGGGCTGTCCCCCTGCAGCAGAAGGGGACGGATGGGGTTGATACAACAGGAATGTGGCGTGGGCACCCTGCAACACCCGTCCCCCCCCCCGGGACTTACGTTGCAGAGCGAATGTGTCCGGTGCCGGGGCGAGTTGATGTCGCTCGGCGTGGACGATCGGTCGCCTTCCGCTGCCGACGCGTCGGAGATGATGGACGGCTGCCGGGAGTGGCAGGGGCTCACCCGGACCGCTGCGGGGCAGAGGGGGGGCACAGGGGTCAGCACTGACCCCATGCAGAGTGAGGCCAAGCTCAGGTGCAGGCGTGCCCCTGTGAGAAAGCTGAACCCTCATGCAAATGCCAGATCCCGTGCAAAAGCCCAGCCTGCTGTGCACAACCTAAACCCATGCAACAACCCAAGTAATCCCGTGTAAAAACCCAGATCCTGTTGAAACCCTCATTAAATCGCTGTGCAGAACCTAAAGCCCAGCCTGCTGCTCAAAACCTAAACCTGTGCAAAAACCCAAGTACCCCCTGTGCAAAAAATGATCATGTTCAGAAACCCAGCAACTGCCTGTGCAAAACCTAAATCCCTGTGCAAAACCTAAATCCCTGTGCAAAACCCCACCCTGCTGTGCAAAACCTAAAGCTGTGCAAAAACCCCAGTAACTACCCATGCAAAACCTGAACACCTATGCAAAGCCTCAGACTACTCTGCAAAAAGACAACTACGCCCTGTGCAAACTCCCAGATCCTGCTCTAAACCCCCACAATTGCCTGTGCAAAATATAAACCCATGAAAAACTCAAGTACCCCATGTGCAAAACCCGATTCTGTTCAAAACCCCAGCAAATCCCTGTGTAAAACCTAAGCCTCTATGCAAAACTTAAACTCATGCAAAGACCCAAGTGCCCCTGTGCAAAAACTCTGATCCTGCTCAAAGCCCCAACAAGCTCTTGTGCTAAACCCCAGCAAACTCCTGTGCAAAACCTAAACCCCTATGCAAAACCCAAACCCATGCAAAAACCCAAGCACTCCCTGTGCGAAAACTGATCCTGTCACCTCAGCAACCTCCTGTGCAAAACCTACACTCATGCACAACCCAGCTCACCGTGCAAAACTGATGCACCCCAAACCACCCACGCAGATTTGCACCACCCCCCAGCTGAAGTCCTGCAATGCCCGCCGGACCACGCCAAGCTGCTCCCATTGCAGATTTACTCCTGTGCTCCAGATCCCCGTGCCCGGGTCTCACCTTGCCGGTCGGCCGAGTGCGCGGGGTGCGAGTGGTACAGGGTCTGCTGGCTCTGCCGGATGGCGGCCGTCAGCGGCAGGTCGGCCTGCAGCACCCACTCCTGGTTGCCGTTCAGCACCGTCTCGCCCGGCATGGCCAGGGAGTGCCGCTTGGGGACGTCCTTGGTCAGCGTGGCCAGGGATTGCTTGGCCTGCAGGGAAGGATTGCAACAGGAGTGTTAGTGTCTAACGGGAGCATCCTGCCAGGATTGCAACAATAGGGTTAATTGCAGCCACGCAACGCTGCAGTGCTGAGCCCAGCACCTAGATGCAATGCTGCACCGTTGGATCCAGCACTTCTGTGCAACGCTGCAGCACTAAGGACACATCTAGATGCATCTAAGTGCATCCTCAATGCAGTGCTGCAGCACTGGATCCAGCACTTTTGTGCAATGCTGCAGCAGAGGAGACAGCACCTACATGCAATGCTGCAGTGCTGGGCTCAGCACCTAGATGTAATGTAGCAGTGTTGAGGCCAGCACATAGATGCAATGCTGCAGTGTTGGATCCAGCACTTCTGTGCAACGCTGCAGCACTGAGGACACATCTAGATGCAAAAAAAAAAAAAGTTTTGGGGCCAACACTTAAATGCAATGCTGCAGCACTGAGGTCAGCACCTAGATGCAATGCTGCAGTGTGAGATCCAACAATTGTGCAACACTGCAGCAATGGGGACAGCTCCTAGATGCAATGCTGCAGCACTGGAGCCAGCACTCACATGCAATACCGCAGCATCAGGGACAACATTCAGATTCAACACTTGCAACACTGCAACAAACCCATGCAACACTGCAACAAACATTAAATGCAATCTCGTGGCAGCGCATCAACCCCTCAAATGCAACACTGCAACGCTGCCACAACCACTTAACGCTGCAATAAACATTCTACTTCAGCACAAACTCCCCAGGGTCCCCCAGCACTCGAGCAGGGCTGAGCCTTGACCCAAGCCATGCCTCCCACAGCTGGAACCTGCTGCAGGGGGGGCTCACCATGGCCAGCTCGGCCTCCAGCTCCTTCATGCGGTTGTCTTTGAGGTCGAGCTGTGAGCGCAGGGCGCTGGCGTGGTCGGTCGCCTCCTTGGCTTGTCGCCGCAGCTCCCACTTCTCCCGTTCCAGCAGGTCCTTCTCCTTCGCCAGGGCTTTCACCGCGTCCTCGCTCTCCTGTCGTGACATGGGGACACCATTGGGATAGGGAATGGCTCAAATCCCCCTCTCCCAGCCCTCCCTGCAGGCACTGCGTCCCAAAATGGGATGGTTGCGTTCCAAAATGGGATGGCTGTGTCCCCAAATGGAATGGCTGTGTCCCACAATGGGATGGCTGTGCCCCACAATGGGATGGCTGTGTCCCCAAATGGGATGGCTGTGCCCCACAATGGGANGCAGGGCGCTGGCGTGGTCGGTCGCCTCCTTGGCTTGTCGCCGCAGCTCCCACTTCTCCCGTTCCAGCAGGTCCTTCTCCTTCGCCAGGGCTTTCACCGCGTCCTCGCTCTCCTGTCGTGACATGGGGACACCATTGGGATAGGGAATGGCTCAAATCCCCCTCTCCCAGCCCTCCCTGCAGGCACTGCGTCCCAAAATGGGATGGTTGCGTTCCAAAATGGGATGGCTGTGTCCCCAAATGGAATGGCTGTGTCCCACAATGGGATGGCTGTGCCCCACAATGGGATGGCTGTGCCCCACAATGGGATGCTTGCACCATGCCCCAACGCTGGAGAGCTCCACCAGCGCCTTGCCCCCATCGCTCCTTGTTTTTGCTGCAGTGTCCCTGTGCATTGAAGATGGCAATGGATCCCTTCCAGCAGGGAAAAATGTCCCTGTGTCCCCTCCCAGCCAACCCTGAGCTGGCTGCGAGCGCTGCTCCTTTGGCAGCAGCCTTTAAAAATAGCAAATTTCTGCCTTTGCATGGAAAAAAGCCCGGAATAGCTGCGGGAGCCACGTTCCCACGCTCGCTCGTGCCTGCGGACAGCAGAACCACGAGCACAACAGGAAGCAGAGCTGCACCCCCACGCTTTCCGTCCCGAAAACATCCCAAAAATGCCATTTATTATGGAGCAATGGTTTGTGTGTGCGTTCTGCAAGCTCCAACCTTCCAGGCACACGTAAAGCGCGTCCTTGGGAACGAGCTGCGTCAGGGCCTGAGGCAGCAGAAGAGATCAGATAAAAGGAAAACCACCCCAAAGAGCCCTACCTGAGCCATAGCAGGAAGCCACAACCTCAAAGCCAGCTCAAAGAATTCTGATCGATTCATCTCTCATCAATAAGTGATGGACACCCCTTCCTTCATCCTCCATCCCCCAGCAGTTCAGCCCTTGCAGCAGAAGGGTGACTCCACGTTTCCAAGACACCAAGCACCATTTTGCTGCCGTTTTTGCCCAGTTGCAAGGAAACAGACGAACTCACTTTCCGGTGCTGCTCGTAGTTGCGGATGAAGTCGCGGAGCTGCTCCTCGCGGCTCTCCAGCGTGGCGTAGAGCTGCTGCATCTGGCTCACCAGGTCCGTCTTCTCCGCCTTCAAGCGCTTGCGGTCGGCTTTCATGGCTGCAAAGAGAGCACCAGGGTGACACGGGTCCCCAGCATCACCTCTGCTTTGCAAGGAAACAGCAGCAAGCGGTGACTGCTGACGGCTGGGAGCCACGGGGTGGAGGCACCCACAGCTGGGATGGAGGGGTCAGATCGACAGAAGGCAGCAGCAGCGTTTTGCTGTGGTTTTTGGGTCTTTCTTGGAGGCTTGGATTCAAGGCAGGACTGAAGTTAAGGTGTTTTTTTTTTGCAAATAATAATGAATGAATGCAGTGTCAGGGTAGGGTGCTCTCAGGATCACTGTATAGCACTGCAATGGAGAGATGCTTCTGCTTGAAGTGCAGAAAAGAGGGGGAATAATAATAATAATAGCAACAACAACAGCAACAATTATAATAAAAAATAATAATAGCAAGTTCTAAGGCAACACACTCCCTTCTTCCCCCCTTCCCCTCAGTTTCCAGCTCTCCCCATGCACCTGATGCAGAGATTTTCCAGGACACTGGACAAGCCAAGGAGCAATGCACACCCACCCCAGCAGCCCTGCATGCCTCGGGGCAGCTGGATAAACAAACCCAGCTGGTTGATCTTAGAGGTGAGGATTAAGACTTTTACACATTTCTATCCACTGTGGGGTGTGCAAGCCACCGCTGCTCCCCAGGCCATCACACAAGTGATTCCCCACCCCACAGATTTTTACCTGACCCCACAAATAGCATTTCAACCCCATTCTGTCCCCTAACATCCTCTGCTCTCTGTAATTAGCCACTTAACCTTGTGGCTTAAGCTGCACAATACCTGATGAGACAGACACATAAAGACCTGGGTGAGGAACACGCAAAAACCATGATCATGGTGTGCTTAAAAGGAAATTAATTTCCTTTGTGCAATTACCGCCTTCTGCAGGCTTGGCTTCCTGCTGCTGCTTTCTCCCAGGAAAGGGGAATTTGTGCTGCAAAGCCCTGCTCTCTCCTGCTTAGGGCTGGGGTCATTTGGCCCCATCCAAGTAGTGGACTGATGTGCAGAATAAATAGCAGGGTCACTTCTGCAGGCAGCAAGGGAGAACCTGGGGTTCAGCTCGAGCAGGGGGATTCTATCTAGCCCCAAAGCACTGTTTTATCCCCAAATGCAGATGGCGTCCAGAGATGAGGAGGCTGTGCCCTTTGGGGACGCTGCAGCTTTTGGGGACACTGCACCCTTCCAAATGAAGGCTCCAGCAGGAGCCACCTCTTCTCCCCCAGCCCCACCTTGTCCCCAGGCAAACCTACAGCATCTCCTCCAACTCAACAGCATCCTCTCAGCAGCTTTGCTCATGTATTTGAGTGCTGGAAACCTCAAAAAAGGGAAACACCATGGAATAGCTCCCTAATGTCTGCACTCCTCCTTCACAGCTCCTTCCCCTCCGAGCCCCACCCTCAGCTCAGCTGGAGGAGAGATTTATTCAGGCAGAAACTTACTGATGTGCAAAGACATTGTTGTAATCAGATGCTGGGAGAATGCATGATAAAACAAGTGTTTTGGGAGGAGAGCAGAAGAAAGAGGGTTTGCAGAATGCAGATAATAAGGTGGGCAAAAATAACAAGAGAGCACAGGAACAGAGAAACCCAAACTTTTATCTGTGACAAAATGAGACTTGGGGCCAGCTGCCAAGCACTGGGGCTACACCAAAACCCAGGAAAATCCCCAAAGCAGCTGAGAAACATCACAAATGTTATTCCCATCCATCAGACCCATGCTGAGCCCAAACCACACCAGCTACAAGATCCTGGACATTTTGCAACACACAAATATATATATTTAATTTTCTTGTGGATAACGAGAGGCTCTTATAAAAATTTCAGTTACACTTGCACTCTCTGAAGCTGAAGGCGACAAAAGACTCCTAGCAAACTTAATTAAACAGCTGGTACCCCACAGCATACAACCTGTTTTAATTAGCAGCAGCGTTTGGAGTCCTTAAAGATTTATGGAAAACACTTCCTCTCAAAAAAATAATGCTCAGAAGTATTGCCAGGAGATGAGCACATGGTCTATGAAAGTTTAATATTTGCTGAGCAGAGGTAATGGGGAGCCCCATGGATGTTGTTCATGGTGCTCCTGGACCGTTCCCCCACAAATGATGGGGATGAGATGTGACAATGTGTGAAGGGAAGGGCCCTGAGCCCCCAGATGACACCTGGGTGGCACCAAGGGGATGGGTGCAAGCGCTTTGACTCAACAAATACTTTGTGGGCATGAGGGTGAAGCCATGAGGAGATGCATTTGAGGCCTGAAAGCACTTTTTCCTTATTGTCCCACAATCCCAGGGCAGCTGGTTCCTCCTCCAGCATCTCCTCCTGCCTGAAGCCAGCCAGACCGCACCAACACAGCACCTCGGCCCGAGGACAATATCACATTTGTTTCAGTTCACATTTGAGAGATTTGCTAAAATAAATGCTCTTTTTCCCCCCTCTGTTAGCACCACTCTCCATCCTCCAAAACTAATTAGCTCCTACGCTTAAAAAAGATTTATCAGGCGTTTGAGATCTTCATTCCAAGCCCAGCTAATGGGAAATTAACTGAAAGAGGCAGGAGGAAAACAAAAAGTTACGCAGAAGCAGCCAGGCCGCCAGCGGTCCTTCGCACTGTCCTCCCTGTTGAAATTAAAGATTCCCTTGAATGAAGGGACCACAGAACCACAGAATATCCTGAATTGGGATACTGGGCTCCAGGCCGTTCCCTTGGGCCCTGTCGCTGTCCCCAGGGCAGAGCTCAGCGCTGCCCTCCGCTCCCTGGCAGGGGCTGCAGCCGCCATGAGGAGCTGGAGGCCGCTGTGAGGCCTCCCCTCAGCCTCCTCTGCTCTGGGCCAAACAAACCCAGGGCCCTCACCCCCTGTGCCCTCCAGACCCTTCCCCACCTCCGTAGCCCTCCTCTGGGTGCTCTCTGAGAGCTTTGTGTCCTTCTGGCATGGTGGCACCCACCTGCACCCAGCGCTCGGGGGTGAGGCCGCACCCTGCAGCGCAGCGCTGGGCCTGGGGCACCCAATGGGGCAGGTGGTGGTGGCACCTCACCCAGGTTTGGTTGGAGGGCTTGTGGATTGCAATTAGTCTGGATATCGTGTTGATGTGATTACAGATGGATAAACTACCAGCCTTGCACAGGAGGGATGCACAAACCCATCCTGTCGCATTAACATTCACTTAATTTCTCCTGTTTCTCCATCCCAACCATGAAATTCAATGTTGTCACTGTGACTAACCCATAAAATTGGTCAGCCTTGCGCGGGGATCCTTGCTCTGTAATTAAATACGCATTCATTGAGTGCAGCCCTTGACACCTGCACATCTTGCTGGCAGCCAGCAGCCAGCTCAGAGCAGGACGTGTGCTCCTGGCATGCAGAGCTGGGACATCCCAGGGCAACACCTGCTTCGAGGAAAAGCACTCCCACGGGGGATTTGCCTTGGGGGAAATTACCTCGGAGGAAGCCAAGGGCTTTCCAAGCCAAACCAAATCCCAAATGGGCAACGATGAGGTGGCAACGACTGCTGCTGGGATGTAAAGGGTCTTCTTCAGGTCCTTGACCAGGGCCATCCACATCTATCACTGGGGATCCCATACTGATCCCTACCTGCTAGGGGACCCCATACCCACCTCCATCTCCTGGGGATCCTGTACCCACCTTCATCTCCTGGGGATCCCATACATATCTCCATCTCCTGGGGATCCCATATCCACTCTAATCTGCTGGGGGTCCCCATACCCACCTCCATCTCCTGGGGACCTCATATCCACCTCCATCTCATGGGGGGCCCCCAGGACATTAAAACATTCCATTCTGGATATTAAAGGATCAAAAAACAAGGCGCAAGGGAGGGAACCAGCCCAGAGGAAGGAGCCACATCACCACATCCCGCTCCAAGCCGCGCCGGATCCGCCTGCTCTGTGCCGGGAGATGTAAATGCTGTGCGAGGGCGGCAGGAAGAGCTGCTCTCTGCTCCCTTCCTTCCTCGGAAGGGCTTGTTGGCGTGGGACAACCCAGGAAAGCATTTCCCTAAGGAGAGAAGCTCCGTCCACACCTCTCCATCCCCAAACCAGACCCTTCTGGAGGTCTCTGGGTGCTGCAGAGCCTGCAGCCTCCCTCTGCCTCCTGCACTTTCTGCCTCTGAGGTGCTTCCAGGCTCGCAGCCAGCCGAGGGAGCGGATTTCCCTAACGTTTCCCTATCATTTCCCCATCACTTCCCTGCTAACAACACCGCGTGCATGCAGCCGGCGGGGAGGATGCCGCAGCCGCACGCGTGGGGACGCAGCCTGAGATCCCAAAGCCGAGTAGATCCTGGCCCCGTTCCCATCAGCTCCTCAGCCCGCAGCCATCCGTTCCCCAAATGTATTTTTCTGGAGTCGCTGTGCTTTTTCCGCCCTCTTTTTGGCAGGATTGTTTCCACGGGAAGGAAAAAGGATTTCTCCCCTCCCGTCACCGCCCCGTAACGCTGTGCTACCCCCGGCCCACGGGGATGGATCCAGCACCAGGGGCTTTGCCAAAGGATGGGAAAAGTTCCCAGTGCTGGAGGGAGGGAAGGAGCAGGGGTTTCCACGGGCTGTGGGTTGCACTGCTGCCAAGTGCTGCCGAGATTCCCTCGCCCTACCCCTCACACCTGCAGGGAAGTCCTGGAAAACAAACCCCAGCGCCTTCTACAGCCAATAAAAGCCCAATTAAAAAAAAAACAAACAAACATATTCCTTAAACATTCATGGTTCTCAAGCCTCAAGCCAATCTCACTTTTTTTTTTTTAACTGTACTGTACTCCATAGAAGTGTGTATAGTCTCACTGCAGGTTGAAAAGATCATTATTATTGCTGCATATAGTCTGAAAATCATTCTGATTTTGTATACTTTGCATTGATCAGGAGAAAATCTTCTCTAAGTATGTGTTTTTTCTCCCCAGCTATGTTTTCTAAACCCAGAGCATTTCCTGCTGCTGTAAGTGTGGGGAAAGCCCACAGCTCACCCGCAGCAGTTTGGGGCTTTGCACAAAACTATCCGTCCTCAGAGCGTGGATTTCCCTACCCTGACACTGCTGTCATGTCCCATGCACAGGGGGAACACCAGCCTGCTCAAACAGCTTGCACAAACACTTCCAAGCCTCACAATGCAGCAGAAAACTCTAAAAAGGTCCATTTGATTTATGTGCACATCATCAAAGAGCAATAAAACTAAAGGCACACAGAGCAGGGATGCTTTTTCTTTATCTGTTATCTTTCTTTTTCTCTTTTCTTTTTTTTTTTTACTTTCAGCTTTCGTTTCTTTTTTTCCTAATTTCTTTTTTTCCTACTTTCTTTTCTTTTCCCCAAATCCTCCACCCAAACACAGCCCCACACAGTGCCCTCACCCTGGGTACCCCATCGTCCTGCCTGCACTTATTCCCTTTTATTCACCAGAAAGTGCTTTTTGGGGGAGGAAAACCTGCAGCGTCAGGTTCTGCCCTGCACAGCCCTTCACTGGGGGGCTTGCAGCGTGCTCCATGCAGGAGGATGCACGCAGCACGATGTGCATCACCCAGCAACGTGCTGCTTCCATCCTCAACAGCTCCAAGGAGACCAAACCTGAACCAAAAGCATCTCAGGACATCTCCCAGCTGCATTTCAGCTTGGTTTTGCTCTGCACGACGATGCTTTGTGATGCTGCAAGCGCTGCATGCGCACAGCTTCCCAGCACGAGGATGCTCTGCCCTTGCCTTCAACCCCACACCGCATGCACGCAACCAAAACACACCGCCTACCCAAATAAACGGGATGGATTTCCCTTCCCTCGTTAATTAACTTGCGCTGGGGTTATGGGATGCAGGGAATAAAGCCCCCCCACGGGGAAGCCCAGCCCTTACCCTGCAGAGCCTCCTTAGCACGTGCCAGCTCCTGCTCCTTCTGCGCCAGCTGCACCTTGAGCTCGGTGGCCGACAGCACCTCGGGGGATTTGCTGCCGTGCGTCTCCTCCAGCTCCTTGGTCAGCATCTCCTTCATTTGCCGGAGCAGGTGCACCTCCTCCTGCAGCTGGGCCACCTCCTCTCGCAGCAGCGCTGGGGAAGGGGAGACAACACGTGAGCAGGAGCCAGGTACGGGGAACAGCAGTAAGTGATGCAGTAACAGCAATCAGGCGTAATAAACAGCAGCGTAATTCACAATAAATGGCACTAAAGAATAATAATAAATATCAGAACCCCCTCCACGGCTCCTTTTGGGGATGGCTGGTTGCCACTGTTGGGTGCTTCTCGTCATCACCACGCTGCACCCATTGCCCTCTTTTCCCCTTTCCCATCCTCTCCCTGCACCATCTCTGCACCCTTCTCCAACAACTGCTGCCACCCAAACCCATTGGTGCAAGCATGCAAGCAGCTCTACTTTGCCTTCCACCAATTGCTCCATTGCTTTCTTTTTTTTAAAAAAAACAACTTCAGTTTTCCTTCCACATAAGCAAAAATCTGCCCTGGGTGAATCAATTACCAGCAACTGCAGGAATGGTGATTTCTGTGTGTTTTACCCCAAAAGAGCAGCATGCTCAGGGTGGGTGCTAACACCTCCCCAAAACTCCCCCCCTCCCCAAATTGTCATAGAGACCCAGAACCCCAAGGCTGTGCTGAAGACAAACCCCAGCCCTCAGCACACATAACCCTTACTGGAAAAAATGTACAGATAAATATATATACTGAAAAATATATCAAAAATTAAATATATATATAAAAAATACAAAACCAATGTCCTCTCTTCACACAGTGTTGGGTCTCTGCCAGGCTGGGTATGCAATACAGGAATTTTGGGTTGATTTTTGGAACCAACAGCCCCCCCTGACCTGCACTGCTGCCTCCTTCCCTAAAGGTGCAGAACGAACTCGGGCAGAGCCAGGGCTGTGCCTGTGTGTGTCACCGTGCAGAGGTGCCCCTGTTCCCAAACCAGCAGCTGCTCCGGGAAGGCATAAAATCTGGTCTGCATACTTGAAATGCTTCCCTTATGAAAACTGGCAAGGCCTCCTTCTGTAAATTATTTAGCAATAAAGTCACTAACGAGGAACATTCGAGCTCCGGGCCGGGGATTTCATTAAAGTCCAAAGTGCTTTCTTGAAATCCTCGCAAAAAGCTTGAATAAATCGGCGTCCGAGGAGCTCGGCTCGGCTCTGCCCACGTCACCGCTTCCCATGGGGATGGAGAAATTTGGATTTTTGGCCTCCAGCACGTGGGAAATCGGGGAAATGTGACGGAGGGGCTCGCAGGGTGCAGGCAATGCAGGAATGGAGCGGAGCAGCTGCACGGTGTGTGGCTGCCAAAGGTCGCAGCGATGCGTGGGCTGCGCTGGGTGCCCAGGTGGGCACGGAGGGGAGCAGAAGGGACTGGGGTGCACGTGGGTGCTGGAGGCTGCCTTCGTGCATACAGAGCTGCAGCAAGCTGCTGCCTCCCCCAAATCCCTTAAAAATCCCATTTCCCCCATTTCTGTGCATGACCAACCCTGTGTCCTTACCACCCCAAACCCCATAAAAATCCCATTTCCCCCATTTCCATGCAACACAGTGTCCTTACCATCCCAAATCCCATAAAAATCCCATTTCCCTACACGATCAACCCAGCGTCCTTACATGCCCAAATCCCATCAAAATCCCATTTCCTCCATTTCCGCACCCCACCAACCCCACACCCTTGCCACCCCAAGCCCCCGGGCAGGACGCTCTCCCACACAGCCCCATTCCCATCAACTCCTTCTCCTCCCCTGCGGATTCCTTCCCACCTCGTGCTGTCTCTCCCTGTCCCACAGCCACGCTCAGCAGCTCCTTGGCCAATGATTAACCACGGAGCCCCGCGCGTTCAGACCAACTCCAACCAGTTCCTCTGGGAAGCGTGCTATCAGCTCATTAAATCCCAATAATTTGGTGCCCACCGCATCCCCACTTGGATATGGGCAACATTGGCTCAACCACAGCATCGACAGATCTGAGATTGAAATCTAAGAGCTCCACGAGATCTATACAGAGATTCCATCCAGAATGCAGCCAACACAAGAGATCAAACGAGCGAAGCACACGTGCTCCAGTGAGCCGGTCGTCTTGTGCAAGCAAGACGACTTAATTTATTTTATAACTTACTTTATCAACTTCTTACCTTATTTTTTAAACTATTTAATCTTTAACTTCTTATTTTATTGTTGAAATAATATTTCCTCCATATCTGCACAGTTGAGATGGCAAGGATGCCACCCAAGGACACCATGTCTACCCAAGAACACACAATATCTGTCTCCATCTATTTCTATCTCTATCTCTGATCTCTATCTCTGTCTATCTCTCTATTTCTCTCTCTCTATCTATTTCTATCTATTTAATGGCATATCTCTATGTGGTACAAAGTACAACCCATCTAGCAGCCTATATCCATTTATTTAATGATACATCGATCCGTGGCACAAAGTGCAACCCATGAACCCAAGGTTTTGGGGGAAGGCCCCTCCATCTCCTGCTGTGCTCAGGCAGCAGCAGTCACACTGGGAGCTGCTTTGATGTAGGGGTATTAAGGCTTCAAGGCCATAACCCTAAGGGGGTTTTCTGAGCAAATTTAAGGGTTTGCTGGGGAACAAGGTGGCATTTCAGGTAGCAGTGTGGGCTACAACATGCCCTCCTCTCATCGAGTTTCCTTAGGAAAAACCCAGCCCAGCTGCATCGTGTCCAACGCTGCTTTAACCCAAACCTGCTCAGATCCAACCCAACGGTCCTGGATGAGCCCCTGCCCAGGTTTCGGGTGGGAGCAGCCCCTGCTTCACCTCTCTACTGCAAAAACCCAAGGCAAAAGCCTTCCACAATGCATTTTTCTCTTTTTTTTTTTATTTTTTGCCCTCCTCCCTTTTTGCTTTCAGCCCATTATTGGGTGGGTCCCATATATTGGGGTATTGTCCCCCCCATAACAAAGTGCTGCGATCAATGGGGAAGGAGGGTGCTCCCTCCTGGTGCTCATCCCACAGCCTCCCGAGCTGCCAGAAATGGGCAGCCAGAAAATTAATGCAATTCAAACATTTCCCAGACTAATTGATGAAAACTACCATTCACACCGAAATAATTGGCTGTTAATTATATTTTAGTTGATAGCATTAAACTTCCATGACACTGTCGGATTCTACATCCTTTATGCTCTGAGCACTGATTAGTGTTAATAGACAACGTAAATAATAGATTATTATTATTTTCTTTTTAATTTTTGAAGCATCTGTGGAGAATACCTCTACGGAGCATCTATGAAAAATCACTGCAAGGCATTTCCTTCTGATAAGGGTTCTGGGGGTGTGATTTGTGTCTGGGGTGACAGCTGCTTCTTCAGCACTTCTGTGCTGATGGCATCACCTAACAGACTGATACATGTTAGATATTATTTACAGACTATACATTATTTACACATATACACACATATGTACATTTTAATGTCTGTAAATACAGACACGTGTCTCTGGGCAGCTGTAGATGGGCACAAACGGGCAGCTATGAATTTAATGCAATTTAAACGTTTCTCAGACTGACTGATGAAAACCACCGTTCCCACCAAAATAATTGGCTGTTAATTTTATCTTAGTTGATAGCATCACACTGCCACGACACTGTCAGATGCACAAATCTATACACACACACCTGGATACATCCCCCCCTCGGGGGGGGATAAAGGGCAGGATGAGTGAAAAGCAGTGATTTAAGCGGTAGGGATGAGTCAAACCCGTACCCACAGAGCACCCCATCGCTTTGGTTTGGGATCTGGTTTTGGGTACCTGGGGAAGGCTCACCCCAAAGCAGCCCTGCTGGGGGAATGTCCATGTGTCCCTTCTCAAGCACTAATTTGGGGGAAAAGCACCAAACTGCCAAGCTGTGAGCAGGAAAGCACTGGAGAGCCCAAAGCACTCGGATCTGCAGGACTCCGGTACCTGCACAAATCCGTCGTGCCCACCCTCACCGTGCCACTGGGACGTCCCCAGCAGCACCGTGTCCCTGTTGGGGACAGTCCATGGCATCTTTCAGAGCCCACCTGTGACCACAGCAGCACTGGGGACAACAACTTCGGGCTGAATACAAAATCCCTTACATTGCATTGCAGCCAAACGGGGCACGGCACACCTTGCATGTCTGCCAAGCACCCCAAACCCCCCCAAAAATAATTATTCTGGAAAGCAGCAGATTGCTCACAGCAAACATCCCCATCGATCAAAGCCACGCACCATGTGCAGGGGGGGGTTGGGGGGGTACAGGGACATCCCAGCAGCTGGGGCCGGGACCTTGGTGGCACCGCGGTGACATCCCTGGGGTGGGCACCCAGGGCATGGGGACACCCTGACACCCGTCCCTGGGGAGTGGGACCCTGAGCATCAGCATTGGGGTCTGGGATTTGGGGGGGGAGTGTGGGGAGCGTCCGGGAGGGTTTGGTTGGTTTGTTCCCGCAGGAAGTGGAGGGAAGTAGGAAGAAAGTGAACGGGAGAAAATCAACAGAGAGAGAGGGAAGAAGGAAATGTAAAAGAAGAATCAATAAAGTTTTAAAAAAAATAAACAAAACAAAATGTAAAAACATATTGAAAGAAAACCAACCAACCAGATAAAACCCAAGGGAGGACGCCCACGGGACCCCCCGCAGCCCTTACCCGTGGGGCCCCAGCTGGGCCTCCCCGTGCTGCCCCGCGCTCCCCCGCCGCCCGCTGCCGTCCCCCGCCGTGTCCCCGTCCCCGTCCCTGTCCCCGTCCCCCGCTGCATGGCGGCCGCGGGCAGCGCCTGCCGGGCTCCCGGCCTGATGTCACCCGCTGGAGGAGTGGCTTGTCCCGGCCAGCAGGAACCGAAAGGAAGCGAAAGGAGGCGGAAAGGGCACGGGGGGGGGAAACTGAGGCACGGGAGCGCTGGGCTGGGCTGCACCAGTACAACAGGAAGCACAACCGATTTTCCTCATTGCAATGCAGTTTTATTATTGTTATTATAATACCTGCTCTCACCATGAGCATCCCTTCTGTCTTTTCCAGCCCTTCACAGTCACAGCAGACCCACTTCCCCCACCCATTCCCCCTCCTGCAGGGCTCTGGCAGCAGGCAGAGCTCTGGGCTCGCAGCTCTGTGCCCAGAACTTTGCTGCAGCACCTCTCCCAGGAGGGCAACATTCCAACGACGTTTGCAAAACGCAGCCTGAGACTCAACAAAATCCCCGTGTAAAGAATTCCCATTTTCTGCTTTGCACTTTGGAAAACGCAGCCTGAGATTCAAAAAAAATCCCCATCTTAAAAAATCCCCATTCTAAAAAAATCCCCATTCTAAAAAAATCCCCATTTTCTGCTTTCTTACAGATCCCTGCACTCGAAGGCTCTGCTGGGTGCTGCCATCTCAGCTCCCCACGCCCAACCCAAGCAGATGGATGGACAAAAACCAACCTGGGCCACCTGGAAGGAAGGCAGCCAGCAGCCCAAGCAGCTTTGCCCCATCTCTTCCCATTGCCCACCCTAACCCTAACCATAACCCTAACCCAAAAACCAGCGCACAAAGGTGGGCAATGCCTGGTTAAAAGCCCAGGCTGCCTTGGCCTTCCAAGGGAATACTGGTGCAAAATGGGGCAAAACGAGGGAGTTTGGGCTCTGTCTTGCTTCACGCTTAAGCTGAATGCAGGAGGATGGTGCAAGGCTCTGCAGCTGGAAATGCAATGGGAAAACAAACCCTGGGACACCACCACCAAGTTCTCCCAAACCCTTCCAGGGGCTGCTCCCCCTGAACTCCTCCGTGACAGCAGTGGATGAAACGCAGCTTCATCACCGGTGGGGGTACAGGTAGGGCTGGCACGGGAGAACCCGCTGCTGGTTTCGCTTTCTTTTCCCATTGGATTACATTGCTACAAAAAAATGCAGCAAGATGCTTCCAAGCAGAGCGGCTCGCTTGCTTTGTGCTTTTCTCCTGCAGGAAGCTTGCTGCCTGCTCCGGGATTTCAAATTCCTGCAAATCCCACGTGCAAAAAGCCCACGGGTCTGACGGCAGCGAGTACTGCTGGGAGGTTTTGCAACCATTGCTCAGAGCGCAGAAAATCCAAATTATCACATCCCTACCCAGGGTATAACCACTGATCTTCTCCTTCTTAAAAAAAAATAATCATAAAATCCATATAAAGAGGCAAAGAAGCAGCTTTTACCCCCAGCCATCCCCATGCTGGTACGATGCAGAACTCCTTACAGCACTGGTGACCAAAGAGGACAAATGTTGCCGTGCTGCTTCCCGATGGCAGCCTCATTTGGTGCTGTTTCCTGAACTCATCACACTTTTTCTTTTTTTCTCTTTTTTTATCATGAGAAGTATGGTTGTTATCACAGAATGTTATGCCTAACGGTTTCTGGCTTCTTTAGGATGTTTTCATTCAGATGCGAAAACGCTGTAATGAGACGGAGATAATGGCCCGCAAAAAATAAACGATGCCGATCAAAACAGAGGGGATTTGGTTAAAAAAGAAAACAAATAGAAATTATCCATCCTAATTAGCATCCACAGACAGTAACTGGGGAAGAAAGACAGGGATGAAAAAAAATCACAGAATCCTAAAGGATGGATAAGATTTCTAAGGGTCCAACCGTTGACCAACGCTTGGGATTCTCCATTCCCAAGAACGTACTCTTGGGAATGGTTTTGGTGAGCTGCACTGGGGATCTCCCATGGCCAAGGTCAACAGCACGGCCCCAGGGGCTCGCAGCAGCCATCGCAGTGCACGTCCTGCATGCAGCCCCTGTGCTGCCACAAAGCTCCTTCTTTTTGCAACAAACTTTGCACCTGCTGCAGAGACCGACACGCGGGCTCTCCAACAGCTCGGAGCCCCCAGAATTAATATTTTCCTTGAGAAATGAACGCTGGGGGAAAAGCACGGCTAATATAGACTCAGCCTTACTCTGGGTTTTCCATTATTCATTAACTCCTGCCCCACGTTGTGCTGCAGTGCATACATTACCATATAGGACGACCAAGAAATGGCACAACTCCTGCAAAGCCGCGATAAAGCGGCCGCCTCGGCTGCTAAACGACTGCGCTCGATGGGCAACCACTAATTAGCAACGTGTAATTAAGTTCCTGCACACTGAGGTTGTGCTCCTGCAAACGTTTGCACCAGCGTGGCCATTTCACAGACGGGCACACGGAGGTCAGCACCCCAACGCCATGGGACAAAGCTGCACGCGTGGAAATGGCAGAACAGGAGAACACCCCTGCAAAGGTGGAGCATGCACACGTCTGCAAAACTGTGCTCCCACCAGCACCAGGCTCGTCTGCATCCTCAGTGCACGTGTGATCTTAATGGGGTTGAAGGCAGGCAACTCAACTCCAAACATGGACACTATCTTTAGTAACCACATTATTGCTTTTTTTAAATGTTTTATTTTTTCATTTAGCTTCCAGAAAGTTGCAAATAAACAATTCCAGTGATCCCTCTTCGTTAACCGCTTCAGCACCATCCACGTGTCGGGAGCCCAGCACAGAACACCAACTCCAGCTGCCATCCCCTATAACTCTGGGGCTGGGTGCTGACCTGAGATAGAATCACAGAATCACTGTGGTTGGAAAAGACCTCTGAGATCAGCCAGTCCAATCACCCAGCTGCCACCACCACTGCCCACTGAGCCATGTCCCCAAGTGCCACATCTCCATGGGTCTGGAACACCTGCAGGGACGGTGACCCCACCACTCCCTGGGCAGCTGTGCCAGTGCCCAAGCAATGCGTCCCCCACACATATGTTCGTATTGTGTCCTTCTAAAACAAGGAGCCAGGCCACCTGCACATCTGTAACAAACCTTGCAAACTGCTCACAACAAAAGTTTATCAGATTTCAAGTAAAATTCTCCTTTCTGGGGCAAACTAAAGCTCAATACGTAGCTGGAGGCGACAGAGCTTAGCACTAACACAGCACCCACTGCTGCAGGACAGACTGCCCCAGCAGCTACGAACCACACAATGCAACATTTGTACACGACCACAAGCAAAGACTCCAAATGCTGCCACGAGACAATTTGATTTGCAGAAATCACAAAAATCCAGACACGGTGGCTGGCGTCGCTCAGCTTTGCTACACAGAAAGCCCAAGGCTGCAGGGAGCCAGGACCCAAGGTCCCCTCCCATCTGCTGCACCCACCCAGGAATGGTCACAAATCGAGGAAGAGCCATCCATCAGCTGGAGGAGATGGGAGATAATGAGGAAGAGCGATCAGCTGGCAAGGCGCAACGTGGGCTCCTCCGGTGAGGGTCCAAGCCTCCTCTGCAAAGCCTATTAGCTGCACTTAAAGCCAACATTTCAAACAGTAAGCTGAATAATTAAAAGGAAGAGTTAATGGCTTGTGATAACAGCTTCTGAGAAGCTGCTGTTTGTTAACCACAGCACCCACCAGAGGCACAGCCCCGGGGAGCCGTGTCCTTGCATCCCGGGGTGATGGGGTGAGGATGTGGGACTGCGGTGATGCCAATGACCTGGTGCACTTTTGGCCCCAGTTTGCCCAAATCCACCCTCACTGCCACTTTGCTCTGCTCTGAGGGGGGTTACGAGGTGCTGGAAGCACCTGAAAACACCAAAATGGCCCAGGAAGATGCGGAGGGGAAGCAGAAAGCACCCTTGCTCAGCAACCTGCGAGGCAGCAATTTAACCTTCAAGGAAAAGCTCACGCTCGTTTAGTACCAGCCCTTATCTACAGGCTGGGGGCAGAATAATTCCATCGAGAACAATATAGAGCAGATAAAAATAACTGCACTGCAGCACAGAGATGGAAAGCACGGCGCGACGGAGCCACTTCCTTGCTGCTAAAATCCGATATCAATCCAACGGGGAGGGGTGGGAAGGGCACAGATTCTGCTCTTTGTAGGGCTGGTGTCCATTTAACAGCCTGGCCCTTGGCTGGGTGCTTCTGCTTCAATTTTTTTTTTTCATTTGTAACCATTCTTGATGCATGTTGCGTTAGTCGAAATGTGTACGGGGTGCTCTGGGCTTGGTTTGGAGGCTGAGACCACGTTGGGCACAAACCCAATGGATCCATGCACATCTTCTGTGTGCTCCTAAGAGACCCCAGAACGCCCCTTCCAATCCATCACAAAGAACTTCATTCTCAAAAGCACCACAGGAAAACCCCTACGACTGCTACGAGCCACGTTTCCATAAACATTTTCCATCTTTTCTTTTTTTCAAATTAAACCTGGAGGACTTCCCAAGCACCTGAGCAGTGAGCTGGGTGTTGGGGCAGGGCTGGGACATGCCCTGGGGGCATCTCTCATCTCACAGACTCCCAGTAGGGAACAAACCCAGGGCACTGGACTCACCTGGGGGCCATTTCAGCTGCCCTTGTCCCCAAGTCTAAATGGTTCCTCCCCACACACCAAATGGCCACCCCCGTACAGTCTGCTGTACAAGAAAAGCCATTACTCGTTTGGAAGCTCTACATTAGGCATGTCCAACAACTATTTGCAAGGATGAAGCACAGGAAGAGTAAAATTCCATCAAAAATCTCTAAGGAACACCTTGAGAACTCACTGGGAATTGCAACCGCTTCCATCGAACCACACTGATGCATTAGCTTCACGAAATCAAGGTCAGAGATCCCACTACTTTTATGTTGTTACTGCTCTTTTTTAATGTTTTAATAATAATAATAAAAATCTTTGTTAGTTATATACATAATATATATTTTATATGTGGCCCAAGACAATTCCTCTTCACTCCAGGCAGCCCAGGCCAGCCAAAAGGTTGGACACCCATGCTCTCTATATTTGGAACCTGCAAGGGTTTAGAGCTCCAGCGCTCCATTTAAATGCCATCACCACCACCACTGAGTTATTTCCATCCTTCTCAAGACCACACTCTCCACCAAGGCCGTGGAGATAGGAAACCACAGCAACATTTTCTGGAGATTTCTATCAGAAGTTCATAGAATCACAGAATGGTTGGGTTGGAAGGGACCTCAAAGATCCAAGGGGGTTCCAACCCCCAGCCACAGGCAGGGCTGCCAACCACACTGCTGCCCTCCCAACTCTAAGGATTCTATGGTTCTGTGGTTCTATGATCAACACACAACGATGACGTTGGCCAAGCAGATCTCCTGGCACTGAGGCCCTTCCATTCCCTTTCTCCGTTACCAAAAGCAGGAGCAGCTCAACACGGCACGGCGAGCAACCAGCTCATGGACACAGGTGGGAGCTGGACTGCCATACAAAGACCAAACCGACCCCAAGGCAGCACCAGCAGAACGCAAATGGGGACGCAAACCCCAAAATGTGCTTTTCAGAGATCCCCATCGTGCTGCAGAAAGCAAAGGAGGTGCTTAGCCATGCACAGCTGCTTTGCACGCCTGCACCAAGCCAGAAAATCTGCTTAAAGCTCTGAGCACCGCGGCCGGTGCCTGCCTGGAATTAAGTGAGGCACTAGATTGCAAAGTTAATAAAAGTGACAGGCTTTTATTAATCTTCGCTCGCGCCGCGTGGTGCTGGCAGGCAGCGGCTCCAACAAAGCTATCAGCGCTTTGCACCAGGCTTGGGAAATCAGAAAAATGTGATAAAATTAAAAGGGAGCAGCAGCAGCACGTACAAGTTCGGGCTCCCTATAGTCCGTGCTCGGCAGAAATGTTTGGTGCTGCTGGAAGGCGATGCTTGCTGCAGCAGAAATTGCATCCTGCAGAATGAGGGCGTGCAGGGAAGCAGGGCAAGGCGGCGACGAGGAGGGAAAATCCCTTCTTTTTTATTTGCCAATGAAACGAGGCAAAGCTGTGACGCTTCCTGGAGGAGCTGGGGCTCTGCAGTGGTTTTGCAGAGCACGGTGCTGGGCTGCATCTGCACATCTGCATCGTTGCAGAGAACAGGCAACATAGTAGAGTTAAACGAGAAGCACTCATTAACCAAATGAGGAATAATTATTCAAGCCCAAGTTTTCAACTCATCCCTTAAACTGATGTTTCTTCCTGCTGCTTCCTCGCAGAACTCTTCGTGTCACGCACTTGTTGACCTCCCTGCAGCTCTGCCCTGCGCCAGGCACCTCCCCAGCAATAATATTGTGTTGGGGAGATAAGGCCAATAACAGCAAAAATAACTCACGTGGCGAAATTGGGAATGAAAATCAACAAAGGAACAAAGCAATGCTCCCAGCTCGGTGCAAGCAGGAACAAGTTGTCTTACCAACACTGACACATGCACACAAAGGCAACAGGTGGGGTTGCAACGGAGCTGTGCCATGCTGCAGATTGACACGAGATGACATGCTAAAAAAAATGTTTTAAAAAATATCTTTTCTTTTTTGGTGAGATTCACCCTCGCACCACAGTCCCTGCAGGAATCCAAATATTTGATGCAATCTGAAAGCAAACAAAACCGTCCCGAGATGACAACTGAGAGGGAAACAATCTGGGCTCTGCGGGGAAGTTTTAACCTCCAAAATCTGTCTCGAAATTCTGGGTGCGATTTCTGCAGGCGAGGGAGGAGAGAAATCCAGCACTGCTTCTGCGTTAGGGTGGCAATGTTAGACTGGATTTGAAAATAACGTGATGGCATTAGGGTTCCTGCTATTAAAACTCAAAGTGCAGAGTTCAAAGTGGCTGCTGACAGGAAGAAAATCCCCCAAAGCGCAGATATTTGGGGCTGCTCACAACGCTGATTCTCTTTTTTGGGGAAAAAGGTGAGCAAAGAGTCAGTAAGGAAACCAACCATCATCTGCAGGCTCTGCAATGAGCTGCTTCTAATATGGGAAAAAGCATCTGAAGCACACAGCATCAGCCCAGCCACGAAGTCACACCAACAGCATCCCAAATATACCCCATTAGAGCATCCCTTATCCTAAATCTCCCATTATAGCATCCTTAATACCAAATATCTCCTGTTAGAGCATCTTTTATCCCAAATATCCCTTTAGAGTATACTTTATCCCAAATATCCTGTTAGAGCATCTTTTATCCCAAATATCCCTTTAGAGTATACTTTATCCCAAATATCCTGTTATAGCATCCCAATATCTCAATATCCTTTATCCCAAATATGAACTTCTAGAGCATCTTTTATCCCAAATATCCCTTTAGAGTATACTTTATCCCAAATATCCTGTTATAGCATCCTTTATCCCAAATATCCCAATATCCTTTATCCCAAATACGAACTGTTAGAGCATCCTTTATCCCAAATATCCCGTTATAGCATCCTTTATCCCAAAGAGGAAGAGAACACTGAAAACGTGGAAAAAACTTCAGAGAGCCAAATGCAGCCCTTAAGCATCAGCAAAGCAGATACCCAGGGCTAATGGGTCAAAAAGAGCCATCGTCCCTCCTCTGCAGCCACAAACAGGGCAGGGCTGGATGCCCTCTGTTATTTGGGGTGAGTTGTCCTCAGGAATCACAGAGCCACAGAAGATCCCGAGCTGGAAGGGGCCCATTGATCACCGAGTCCAACCGCTGGCTGCACACAGCATCACCCCAGACCCAAACCCTACTGCAAACTGCAAAGGAAACCACGGAAACGTGAATTAAAAGCCCACCGTTGAGATGTTCAAATGGCTTTTTTTGTTGGAAAAACCAAAATATCCACTGTGTCCTGAAGCAGCAATAGCAGGCATCTGGAAAACCCCATTTCTGAGCCTCGATGGCATCTGGTGATGCCCAATTCCAGCCCCCCTGGGTCCTGCCCTGGGGGGGAGCAGCCTCCAGGCTGAGCTCCCACTCTGCTTTCTGGAGGGGTTTCCAGCACTGCTCACTTCTGAGTAACTCACAGCTCTCTCCTGCATAATTTATCGTTCACAGAGGGCTTTATACATGGGGACATTTTAACTTCAATTATTTGAAATCAAACCCATGCTTTAATTTAACGCCCAGCACAAGGAGAAGGGGGAGAAAGAGTGAGCATGCTAAAAAAAAAATTGGTATTTGCAAGAGTATTTGCTTGTGGGTCAGCAGCCCCAACACGAAGTGCACACACTGCAGGGATTGCATCTGCCCAGCGAGCACCAAAGTGCCCCCTCTGCAAGCCAGGTTTGCTCCATCCCAGTGGAAATTTTGCAAGGAGAGCAAACTCTTCAATTTTGGGTATACCAAAGTGTTCAGCATCCTACAAATAGCACGCACGGAGCAAAATCACAGCGTTTCAGCAACGCTGCAACCCTGGGTTTTTCAGCCCCAACGGCTCCCGGAGAGGAATTTCCCCCGCGGTGAATAACGGTTTGTGCATTCTTTGGCAACCGCCCCGCATCAGCAAACACAATCTGTGCTTCTTCCTCGCTCGTTTGTTTGCCAAATGCCTCCGAGAGGAACAGCATCGCCAGCGCCGAGCACGCCCGCTGCGTCCCCACGGAGCTGTGCTGCAGGTGAGAGGGTTTTCCCCTATGGAACTCAGCAAACCCCAGCTTTAAGGAATGCTGCGTGCCAAGGGAGCTCTGTGCATGAGAATGGGGAGATTTGGGGCTGGGGCTGCAGGAGCCGGACCCATCAGGCTGTATCCTCAGCCTGAGTGTGGGTGGGAAGGGACTGGTGAGGATGGAGCAGCCCCGCAGCACAGCTCCAGCCCCAGCATGCTCACAAATCCTCGCTGTTTTTTTTTTTTTTTTTTTCCCCTAGATGTTGTATTTTAGGGTTTTTTTTTTTTTTCCTGCTCCCTGGCAGGTTTTCTTTGCCCTTGCTCCAGCCAAATGGCACAAAAAAGTTCGATGCTGTAGGGGAATGAATAAGTGAGCGTTATGGAAATATCTGTGCTGAAGGTGGGGGGGAAAAAAAAGTCATTTTCCTTCCTGGCATCGTGGGGCTGCTTTGGGGAGGAAGGAGGATTTCCCCTTTTCTGCGCAGGCAATGCCAGGAGATGCACCAAGGGCTGGGGCTCACCTCGGGGCACCTTCCCAGCGTGTACCCAAGAGCTCAGAGGGGCTTTCACAAGCACCTAAGCTGCTTAGGTGCCTAAATCCCTTTGCATTTAGCTACCCTCCTAAATCCCAGTTTCTTAGCACCATGAGCCACTTAAACCCATCCCCACCCCATTGCTGTGAAGCTGCTGGCCAATGAGCCACTCAAATCCAGCCCCATCCCATTGCTGCCCAACGCCAATCGGGGCACAGGATCTCCATTCTGGGGCCAACCCAGCAGGCACCGACCTGCACTGCCTCTCACCCCTCTGCAGAACTGGGGGAAGCAGCCACCGAGGGCTGTTTGGGTTTTTTTCTTTCCACCCTCCTCACCTGGGATGAAGGGGAGATCGCTATCTACAAAGCTCCTTTGAAACAGGTACAGAGGGAACCGTGCGCTTCCTCCTGCTCCACGCCAGCAGCTGCAGCTGGGAGGAACGCTTAAAGCAAGGGGGGAGCAGGGGGATGGAGATGCACCCCCTGCACGCATGGGCATCGTGATTTTCAGAAGCATGCAGTGCTCCAGCTGCTGATGGGAGGATGCACATCTGCAAACTCACCCCCAGGTGCTGCCCATCCCTTGGGTAAATCCATGCTCGCTGCAAATCCAGGGCTGTTCTGTAGTTGGAGTTTGCAGGAGGCAGATGCAAGGCGTAATCTGCAGGGGCTTTTTGGCCATCCCTTGAACCAAAAGCACGCTGCGTGCTGGGAACCTGCTCCTTCCCCTGCAAACCCCTCTGATAACCAGGGAAGGAGCACGCCCGGGCGCATCCAGCTGCTATCTCCCCAGATGCACTTTAATTGCTGATCACTTCCACATGCCTGTTGTATCCACGTGGAAATGCAATGTGTGCGCTCCTCTTGCTCTGCAAGGTTTTAGGTGCAGAGCAAGGAGCTCTCTGCCTTCTCCCCTTGGGGGTTTTTGCAGGGATTTCTTGCAAGCAACACCGGGGAGATCTAAGGTTTCTGGAGCTCTCCATCCAACGTTGGGACAAAGCATGCAAGCAGCTGAAAACCAAACATGCAAAGAACTCAAAAGGCACCGGGCGCTGTCATCGGCAGAAAATTAATCACGGGCAGCATCAACAGATCAATAGCCATCAGGGCTGCCCATCAGCACACATCGACTGCAGCTTCCACCTTCCTCAAATCGAAGCCTGGCAGCGTTGTGCCCACGCCGTCGGCACGTCGCGGTGCTTTTGCTGTTCGTCCAGCAGCTCCTCCTGTGCCAGCAAGCAGGGCAAATATTAAATGGCATTTTGCACATTGGTATCTTGGCAAAATAAGGTTTGCAGCCACCACGTGTGCTGGTGTCCATGGATTTTCTTTGCAGGCTCAAAGCTGGAGGGTAACGGAGTCACGTCTCTACTGTGGGACCGCACCTTTCTGCTGGAATTGTGCTGCAGGGGGAAAGGCAGCCCATAACACAACCTGGGATCATGCAAATATTCCCCTGGGAGTGCCAGGAAACACCACCACCACCAATACAACAAAAAAAAAATCTTTGCTTTGAGCAGGGTGAAAGGAGAGCTTTGTGTTGCGGGAGCACAGTGTGAGCCGTGGGGCTGGATCCCATCTGATCGGCGCTTCCATCGTTGACATTAAAAACCAGCCCCACAATTCCATCAACAGAATCTAGGGAAGGCTTTGTTTTCCCTCACCTTCCCAATTGTTTCTGTTCCTCTCTTTTTTGCTGTATCAAAATAAACAAGCAAACACCGTCTATTGATTTGGGCTGTTCTTGGAAGATTTGTGGCAGAAACCCGATGTTGGCTGAGTTATTGCGGAGCGGTAAAAGCATGCCCGGTGGCTGGAAACAATTTATTGAGGGAAAGAAAAAAAAAACGATAAAAAAGCTGCTATATCATAGGGAAGGAGGCTCTGCTTTGCTTTCTCCAATGCATCACACAGGAAGGAAATCTGAAGTATGACTTTTTTAATAATTAATTCCAACAAATCTCCATCCTGCTTTCTAATGAAGGCTCCATGAGCAAAATCAATACAAGAAACACAGAGTTTAGCTTTTATTTTGGCTTCCAGAAGGCAATGAAGCTCACCAATGGAAAGTCTCCTGGCCCTTCAGGGGATATTTGGAATGTTCCACCTACAAGGATGAGCAAAGACTCAATGAGCACATCCAGGAGGGAGTCAGCTGCTCTGAGCCCACCATGGCTGGGTGCACAGCCTTGTGACAGCTGGGCAGAAACAAGGGAATTCGGGGCCAGCACAGGCTCTGGGGCAGGAAAGGGGCTCCTGCTTCTGCACAAAGACCCCAAAGTTTCATGGAGATGGAACAAGACCACAGAAAACTCACCAGACCCAACCCATCTCTCCAAAGGGTCCTGCACAAACACCTTTGCTCTGCCCAATGCCTTCTGCACAATTCCTACAACCCACACAACAGCAAATCAACCTTTCAGGGTAATTAACACTGCAGCAACGCTAATGACCTGGTCTGACACCAATACACCAAAGAAATGCCACAGCCTGGGTGAGGAAGTCCTTGTGGAAGGGCTCTCCATACCCATGGCAGAATTACAGACTTCTGAATGCTATTGAGTCCTGTCATTGCTTTACATTGCAAAATCCTGCGAGAAGAAACTTGCTCTGTAGCACATTTGGTAAGTTCTGGTCCTTGGCTGGGCTCTACACAACCCCAGTGAGCCCCTCTTAGAATCTTTGAGTAATTGAGGCTGGAAAAGATCTCCAAGATCACCAAGGGCAACCATCAACCATTCCCACCATGCCCACTCATACAATTACAGAGTCATTAAGGTGGAAAAGACCTCCAAAGATCACCAGGTCCAACTGTGCTCTTGGCTTTATCCCTCCTAAACTTCATTATTTAATTTTGCATATCTTTACCACTGCAATATTTGGCACGTTTTACAAACAAGGATCAAAAGAACCCATGAAACAACACAAACCGCAATTCTCAAATCCTCTAGACCAAAATTCACACGAAACTACACAAAAAAGACCGGGATTAAATCAACTTCAGTGGTTTAAACAGATCTCCCTTCACACTGAGATCAGCATTTGGCCAAACTTCGACACCAGGCTCAGAATTCTGAGGTTTCCTCAACAACACATCCCCACCCCACAACCCACACTGATGGCTGTGCCCCACAGGGCCCCCACCTCTGTGCTGCCCTCACCCTCACGGCCAACCCTACCAAAAATCTCACAGCCTCACCCATAAGACGAGCCCGTGGGGAAACCCTCCTGATTTACAAAGCTTTGAATTTCACCTATACCTCGATGCACATTGAGATTTACTCCAAAAATCCCAGGATCACTGGTGGGGGCACGACCACCTCGGGGCTCTCCTGCAGGCGAGTTCTGTGCCTCCGGCTGCATCGCCCGAGGTGTGCTCCCTGCTGCCTATCAGCCAGCCTGCTTTTTTCTGTTTCACTGCTTTAAAGAGAGAATTAAACTGATGGATTGGTGATGATGCACAGACCTGATGTCCCAGAGAGCTGCACAAATGAACGCTATCAGAGCAACTGAAAGGAGAGAGGCTCATTTTGACACTAAGTGCTTTTGAGACGGGCTGGATTCTCTCCTTCTTCCCTAAATTGCATATGTTGCTGCAATGCAGCCCTGGTATTGCCCACGTACAACCACTAACAGATCAGTCACCCTGCAGAAAAGGCGTCCACCACGAAGAACTTGCCTCCCATTCCCATCGAGGAGAGCTTCAGCATTGCTAAGGACCACGCTGAACTTTTGCCCCATGCCACAGCACGGGTCACAGCATGCAGCGTGCTCAGCACCGACACGTGCGGAAATGCCAAATGAGCACAAATCGCAGCGTCAGGGTATCAGGTCACACTTCCTGCCAACAAATTAGGCCAGCTGGGCATCCGTGGTTGCTCACTCGGCCACTAACCTGCTTTTAGCAATTACAGATAATTAAAGCATGGCCCTATATTCATTACAACTCCAACCAGCCCGCTGATGAGGAGCACGGCACGGCGTGCCCACCTCCCACAGACCTCAGCTGGAGGACACAGGAGGGGGAGATCCTTCCACGTGTGTAAATCAAAGCTCTTACATCCACCTCCATGGCAGGGTGGCAATGTATACCCAAGCAACCTGTTGGGTTGGAAGACAAAGAGGATGCAGGAACGTCCCTCTGCTTTGTGCAGTGATGCTGTTTTCTATTTGCAGGCTGCAAATAGGCTGGAAAACCACAGTCTGATTCAGGAAATCCAAAGTCCAAAGAGTCACTTACACACTGTGACAAGCAACGACACCACTGCTAATTGCAAAAATGCCATCAAATATCACTGCCCGTCAGCAGGGACCTTTTGGGATGGCTGTGAGCTGGCTCCATCCAGTGCCATCCTTGTGCTGTTGGTGTCACTTGGTGGCTGAGATCAAAATGAAGCCTCTTGCCATGCTGTGCTTCTGCAGGGATGCAGGATACTGCTTCTGCGTGATCCTGAGGCTTAAAAATACATAACTGCAATTACTTAGTCAAAAGAGAGCTCTTGCGATGAAACCAGGAGAGTGGATGTCCTCTGGATGGTAAAGGTTATCAAAATATCAGGGTTTGGAGGACTGGGGCTGTTACAGCATCTCTCCCTAATAACAAACACTAAAGCAATCCCTTCCAGGAGCATGAGATAAAGAATTTCTTCCTCCAGTGGCAATAAATCAAAGGGCACTACCCAGCTGATGGGAATTGATTTTTCTCCCTTCCTTTGCACATAGAGAAAAGCGGGGCCGCGGCGAGAGCTGATTTGGCAGGAACGATCCCTCCCGACCTGCAGCATCCAGGGGGCATCCCCGCTGCCTCCTAGCGAGCCTCGATGGCAAAACTCAGCACAGCCCTTCCCAAAAGCAGCTGACACGTGTAAATTGAAGTTTGCACGGAATGAGGTTTGAGCAGAACAACAATAAATTCCCATTCACACCAGCAACGTGAATGCCTTCACCGTTTAGGAGTGACTCCGGTGCAGAGAGGTGCTAATCTGCTGTTAATTAAAAACAGTTCTGCTATAAGCTCCTTCAGGATGACAAATCAAAGCATCTCTGGTGTTTTATGTGCAAAGAAAAAGCCCAAGCTGTCGGCAACGCAGCGAATGCAGAGATCGATTCCTCTCCCGCTCGCCCGCCTCTTCACTAAGGGTCACCAAAACGCAGCGATTTTTCTGTCCCTGCTTTTGTATTGGGCTTTTTGCAGATGTAGAACGGGGACAAACCCCTGTATTGATCGGCTCTCCTTGTGAATCCTGACAACGCTCCATGGCAGCCATATGTACAAGCTGGGGCCTGATTTAGTAGGTTATAAAGCTCCGTTGTTTTCTCACTATTGGCTTTTATGGCAGCGCATAAAGCTTTTAATGAGAAATAAATTGATGGAGATACATTACCATGGATAAACCTGGTGCTGCTTGTTTGTGAGCTATAATGTCAAAGATCACATTTGTGAAATCCAGAGGAAAAACACAGAAGGAAAAAACATATTTACAGAGACATCTGGACATGCTGTGCAACCCGGCAACCCGGCCTGGAGCGGCCTCACCCCGAGCAGTGGGTGCAGGTGGGTGCCACCATGTCAGAAGGACACAAAGCTCTCAGAGAGCACCCAGAGGAGGGCTACGGAGATGGGGAAGGGTCTGGAGGGCACAGGGGGTGAGGGCCCTGGGTTTGTTTGGCCCAGAGCAGAGGAGGCTGAGGGGAGGCCTCACAGCGGCCTCCAGCTCCTCATGGCGGCTGCAGCCCCTGCCAGGGAGCGGAGGGCAGCGCTGAGCTCTGCCCTGGGGACAGCGACAGGGCCCGAGGGAACGGCATGGAGCTGTCAGGGAGGGTCAGGAGGGGGTGAGGAAAGGCTCTGCCCAAAGGTGTGGGCATGGCACTGCTGCCCAGGGCAGTGTCATGGCCCCAGCTGCCGGAGCTCAGGGAGCGCTGGGACACCGCTCTCAGCCGTTGGGTTTGGGGTTAGGGGTGCTGTGTGGGGCTGGGGTTGGGCTCAGTGATCCCTGTGGGTCCCTTCCAGCTCGGGATGTTCTGTGGTTCTATCATCTCCCAGGAAAGCAGAGCCTGGAAGGGCTGCCAGGGGGAGCTCAGCCACCCCAGCCCAGGGGCTTTGCTGTCGCAGAAATCTTGACTCTCCCTTGGGCTTCCACTGTGGCTCTGTGCTGAGATGCCCTGCGGTGATGTCTGAGTGCCGTCGAGCTCCACATCAGCCAGCCCACCCACTGTGCCCCCGGGAAGACAAAGTAGGGGAAATGCAAAACATATTCCAGCAGAGAGAATGAAGAAAGCATGAAAACCATACATCATGGAGGTGTGGGCGTTATGCCTGTATCCCCGTGCCACCTTCTGCCAACCCCGTGTCCCCTCCAACCGTCCCTTTCCATGGCTCCGCCGTACCAGAGGCAGCTTTTCAGCAGTCAGCCTGCCCACAGCACTGGGACACACGTGCTGGGGACATGGCCTCGAGAGGAGGACGGTGGCAGAGTGCCCACCAAAGGGACACCCTACAGCCACCTCCACGCTCTGCATGAAGTCCTGCCCAGCTGGGATGCCAGCAGGTGGGTGCACACCTGCATCCAACCTTCCCTTTTTCCCCATCTCCACCAGACTCAATGCACCTGCACCTCACCCAGATGACGCACCGGGATTATCTTCCTTTCTGTCTCCCACGCACCCATCTGCACACAACAAGCACTGCAGTTCTACACCCACTCACCGCTGCTCTCCTACGCCAGCAACAAATCTGCTCAGCTTTACCTGGAAATTAATATTTTTGATACAGAAAGCAACTCCTGCTCAGATTTACCTGGAGATGACTATTTTTAGGACACAGAACAACTCCCTGCTTTCTGCCAGCTCCCACCTATTCTTTTGTGGCCAGATTTGGAGGAAAATGAGTTCATTTGTCCCACTGGGGATTTCTCCCCACCAGGAGCACACACCAGGAGCTCACTTCCCAGTGCCCAGCCCCAGCCTTGCACCATTGCTGCTGGTTTCTCCCAGTGAGCACAGCCAAAAAACCACTTACAACAGTAATTATCCAGCGCTGGAGCAAATCAATCAAAATTTCTTTCTCCTCTCCAAATTCCTTCTTGGTTTTTGCATCAACAGTTACAGGGCAAAAAAATGGCATCAAACAGTCCATCAAAGGGATGCTTTGATATTCAGTGTGCTGGGAGAAACCCTGGGTCCTGCAGGCTGAGGGCAAACGTGTGTATCCAAAGGAGGAGCAGAGCACTTAAGCTATAGGAAAACATCTCTAGGTGGTAATTATTGTGCTTGTAAAATAATAAAAAGATCTTTATCGGCTTAGAGGCTGCTGGTGATAGATAGCAATGCACGTCCTGGATCTCCTGGAGAATGGTGCTCTGCACTGAGGCTCCGGGCTGGAGGAGGCACTGAGATGGTCCAAGGGATGCAGCCCTGCTAGGAGAGCTTACACGAAATAAAAGGCAGCAACAAGCACCAGGCTGCAAGGTGTATCATTTTGACCAGAGAAAAGGAAGGAAAATCCTTATATGAAAGGGTATTTTGCAACAGAATAGCATCCAGCCTTCCCTCCACAGTAGGGTGCAGGGGTATGTGAGTGTCTGTCTTTACTTTGAGCACAGCCCAGAACTGCTGAATGCTCCCAAACCCAAAGTTAAGCAGTTTGCAAATAATGGCTGGCACATTCCTCTACATTTCTTTATTTTAAATTCTTGCTTTATTTTCCAAGCAAGAATTGTCTCCCTCCCCCTCAGCAACACTTTGCAGAACACTGAATTTCATCCCACCAATATACAGCATTTCCAAGGAAAAAAAAACAAAAAACCACTTGATCTAAAGCAGAGCTGGTGCAACATCATATGGATGGAGAATAACTCCAAGAAACTGCTCAGCAGAGCCAACTGCAGGGAACAGAAAAAGCCCCAAGCCCCATCTCCTCCCCCCTCCCCAACGTGCCTTACTCTTTAATAACCCATTATCGCATTACAAAGCAAAGGCTCACAGGATTATGGTGTTTAGTAATATTATAACGGATTTGAGCCAGCCTTCCAGAGAGCTTTCTGTACTGCTGCTTTGTGCTGCCGCGGCCCCACAGCCAGGCTTCCCATGCACTGTTGGAGTCATGGACCCCTCACTCCATGTCCACAAATGCATGTGCATTTAGTAAATGCATGCTTAGGAAATTATAGCTCTGTTGCTTATTTTCTGTATATATATATATTTATCCATCTGTAGTTTATATAATGTATGTATCTAACACAGACAGGAGGGAATTTCAGACCATGAGGTTCACTGGCCGCTTTCACTCAGCTAAATAGATTCTAAAATCCTTTAGCAGCAAAATAAACAGCTTAGTGCAAACAAGAGGCTTAGCATGCCGGTGCCTCTATTTTCTGGCAGGGGCTGAACACTGCTCAGGTCACTGAGCCCTTCCCAGGGGTTCCATCCTGCTCTCCCTGCTCAGCTGCAGGGCACACGGAGCAGATACTCTGGCTTTGCTCCCTAGGACTGTCCAGCATTGAGCACAGACCTTATTGTGCTTTGCTTTGCTGCTGCCAACTGTTTGGGTTCAGTAGTTTTCTCCTGGCACAGAGCAAAGCAGAGCAAGCTCTGGAGAATGAAGTGCTCCCATCCTCTATCGTACCCACAGCCTCAGCTTCTAAAATGAGGTTTAAGCACTCCCCAGTGTTATCCCCGGCTCTCGGTCCCCTTACTAAAAGGAGGCAAATCCTCAGTGGAAACATCAGAGCTGACTGCACACCCGGAGCTGCTCAGTGCATGAGAAGGCAAAACAACAGACAACATGTTTTCCTCCACCTCTTCTCAATTATAGCAGCAACCGAGTTTTCGTGCCAGCAGTCAGAACTGAGAGCAAAAGCATCATTTTAATGTGAAAATGAGATCCAGTACATACACATTTTTAAGAAGCGGATGCATGCAATACATTTTTGCTATTCCCATTTGATTTCCAAACATTTCAAATACAAAGAAACCAATATGGACAAGTGGAGCTCAGAAAGAAAGAGGCAAGTAAGTGGTAAGACACATTGCACCTCTGCTTTCCCTGTCTCGCTCCCCAGCACTTCCTTTTCCCAAAGAACCGAGACCCTGCACGACCCAGCATGGCACTATGGTTATGTTTCGTCTTCCAAAGCAACAAGGAGTGATTTCTGCCTCATTAACACTCAAAGCCCTTCCGCCCCAGCTTCCCTTCCAGCTCTTCCCAAGTCACTGCCACCACCTCTCACTGATTTCATGTGACCTTAATAATGCACGAGCCCCGAAGGCTGCACTCACAATAACAGCGATGCTGGGGAAAGTCAGCACATTTGCTGTTTTTTTCCAAGAGTTTTGCAGCATTACAAGAGCAGACAAATGATTATTCATGTTACTACTAAATAAAACATGAATTTTGAAATTCCAGCAAGGCATGCTGCTTAAGAGAGAATGGATATTGCAGCATAAGCACAAGGAGGCTGCGTTTTATTCTTCTCTCCATCATTTTCACGCTAACCTTCTCCCAGGCACTCCACTGGATGAGAGATGTCCAGCTCCATCAAGGCTTACGTTGTTTAAACAGGATTTGAGGTCTCACAGGGCCACAGCAGAATATCATGTTTAAAGAGCCGTGTTAAAGACACCAGGGACAGTAAGGGATGTGCTGATGCACTGAGAACCAAACTCGTTTGCTGCCACTCTCGTTTCTTTTGAGATAAAATTACGTTGATTTAAAAAACACACGCAAACTGGATTACCCCCCCTCTCCTGCCAAGTGATCGAATTAACTTCCTACAACTCGCCTTGAATTCTCACATTTCACACTCGTGAGCTACTGCCAGGAAACTCAGGAAAACTATTTCCTAGCTGGGAACGAAGCAAAAGCCCTGACAGCCAAGGACCGAGCCCTTGGCTTCCCTTCAACGCCAACACCCAACCATGGCCGGCTGCAGAACCACGCAGTTATCCATGCAGATGACAGAGATGCTAGGAGACTCCTTCCTCCTGTGCAAATAATCCCTTTTTACAGTTAATCTTTGTCACAGAATCACAGAATCATTAAGGTTGGAAAGGCCTCCATTGCTCCTTCTCCCCAACAGGAAGCGTAAAAGCAAGAAAGAGCAGTTGTGCGCGATACAGGTAGATTCCAGGACAAATCTGGGAACAATGAACTTTGGAGAGGTGTTATAGGATAACCAGCCCTTGTGATGAGACCAGCGGGAGGGTCAGGCTTCCTGGCTTTGGGACAAGAGGGGATGTCACCTCCTCGAACACGCGCTGCAAAGCCAACGGGACCCATCGCAGAGCTGCACTCGGTGCTTCGTTAGACCCCACGCCAACCAGCTGGAAATATTTCAGCTTCAACAAGGCTGCGAGCTGCCTGCAGACCCCAGCCGCTCGCCTGTGCCGTGTTTATACCCCGTAATGGTCCCCCCCTCTGCTTCGAGCCTCCTTACACAGGGAAAGCTCCCAGAGAAAGCAGTGGGAGCCTCTTAATTGCCTCTGCTGCAATCAATACAAACAACGCTCTGCGATGCCAACTGCCATGGGAAGCCCTGACTTCTGAGCAGCACTATTTCCAGCACGATTTTCCTTTTTTCTATCATTTCCACTGCAAGATAAACTTTAAGCAGAACCAGGAGGTATTGGTCCCACCAAACTCCACAGATTCCCACCAAGGATATGAAGCACAAAGCAGGCAATTCCCTTGCCCCATCACTTCGAGCCCTAGGAAAAAACAGCATAAAACAGTCAATCTGTTGGAAAAAGCCAACATCAAGCGCTTCCCGAAGGTGCTGCCACATCCTATCTGATTTGGGCACGAAGCTGTCTTTAAATATGAATTCAGTAACAGGGTTTCACCAAGTTTGTTTAAAAGCTTTCCTGTTCCCCTCTGCAGACAAGTCTTCAGCCCTGCACGTTTTCAGAGGTCTTCCATTCAGTAAATTACAGCCTCGCCTGAGCTATTAGACAGTCTGTTATCCTCATCCGACTCTCCTGTTATAATTACTGAGATCGTCTGAACAGGTAATTTGGCAGAGCTGTCATCGCTTCCGCGTTTAACACGCCTCCACTCACCAGCATGCCACACGCACCCCGCGTGAGCCAGAATCCTTCACCACCTCATGGCACTTCTCCTTCGTTCTGCCCTTTTGTGCGGGGTCCTAACAGGAGTGCAGCCCTCTGGAGACCCTTGTACTCAACCCTTACACTTGAGACCCTTACACATGAGATGAGAAAGTGATCCAAGAAAGCCAGCACGGCTTCGCGAAGGGCAGATTGTGTCTGATCAGTCTGGTGGCCTTCTACAATGGTATGATGGCATCGGTGGACAAAGAAAGGACAACTGATGTTGTCAACCTGGACTTGTGCAAGGCCTTTGACATGGTCCACATCCTTATCTCTAAAGTGGAGAAAGATGGATTTGAAGGCTGGACTATTCGGTGGATTAAGAATTGGCTGGATGATTGCAGCCAGAGGGTTGTGGTCAACATCCAGGCGGAGGCCGGACACAAGTGGTGTCCCTCTGGGGTCCACCTTGGGACCAGTGCTCTTCAACGTCTTTATCAATGACATCGATGATGGGATTGAGTGCAACCTCAGCAAGGTTGCTGCTGACACCAAGCGGAGTGGTGCAGTTGATTTGACAGAAGGAAGGGATGCCATCCAGAGGGACCTGGACAGGCTTGAGAAGTGGGCCCACAAGAACCCAATGAGGTTCAACATGGCCAAGTGCAACGTGTTGCAGTTGGGTTCAGGAAATCCCAGATATGGGCACAGACTAGGAGAAGAACTCNCCAGGCGGAGGCCGGACACAAGTGGTGTCCCTCTGGGGTCCACCTTGGGACCAGTGCTCTTCAACGTCTTTATCAATGACATCGATGATGGGATTGAGTGCAACCTCAGCAAGGTTGCTGCTGACACCAAGCGGAGTGGTGCAGTTGATTTGACAGAAGGAAGGGATGCCATCCAGAGGGACCTGGACAGGCTTGAGAAGTGGGCCCACAAGAACCCAATGAGGTTCAACATGGCCAAGTGCAATGTGTTGCAGTTGGGTTCAGGAAATCCCAGATATGGGCACAGACTAGGAGAAGAACTCCTTGACAGCAGCCCTGCCAAGGACTTGGGGGTCCTGGTGGATAAAAGCTTAATGTGAGCCAGCAGGGTGCACCTGCAGCCCACAAAGCCAACGGTATCCTGGGCTGCACCAACAGAGGGGTGGCAGCAGGCAGGGAGGGGACTGTCCCCCTCTGCTGTGCCCTCGTGAGGCCCCCTCTAGAGTCCTGCACCCAGGCTTGGGGCCCCAGCTCAAGAAGGATGCAAGGCTGCAGGAGCAGGGCCAGAGGAGGCCACCGAGATGCTCAGAGGGCTGGAGCACCTCTGCTACAGAGAGAGGCTGAGGGAGCTGGGCTCGCTGGGCCTGGAGAAGAGAAGGCTCCACTGCGGCCTTCCAGTACTTCAAGGGAGCTTACAAGCAGGAGGGGAACCAACTTTTTACAGTCTGATAGTTATAGGACAAGAACAAACAGCTTTAAACTAAAGGAGGGAAGATTTAGGTTAGATGTGAGGAGGAAATTCTTTACCCAGAGGGTGGTGAGGCCCTGGCGGTGTTCAAGGCCAGGCTGGATGGGGCCCTGGGCAGCCTCATCTGGTGGGGGGCACCCAGCCCCTGGCAGTGGGGAAACAAGCAAGAAAATGCCAAAACCCCAGGGACTGACACCACAGTCCCCCTAGCAANCTGGAGCACCTCTGCTACAGAGAAAGGCTGAGGGAGCTGGGCTCGCTGAGCCTGGAGAAGAGAAGGCTCCACTGCGGCCTTCCAGTACTTCAAGGGAGCTTACAAGCAGGAGGGGAACCAACTTTTTACAGTCTGATAGTTATAGGACAAGAACAAACAGCTTTAAACTAAAGGAGGGAAGATTTAGGTTAGATGTGAGGAGGAAATTCTTTACCCAGAGGGTGGTGAGGCCCTGGCGGTGTTCAAGGCCAGGCTGGATGGGGCCCTGGGCAGCCTCATCTGGTGGGGGGCACCCAGCCCCTGGCAGTGGGGAAACAAGCAAGAAAATGCCAAAACCCCAGGGACTGACACCACAGTCCCCCTAGCAACCAGCAGGGTTTTCTAACATTGTTCCATCACTGGTGCAAGAGGGTGAGTGATGTGGCAAAGCAATGCTAACCCTAGGAGAGGGCAGTGCTGTCTTGTGGAAATGGGAAATGCTTTAATTAAGTTGATGGTGTCATGGGTTTTTTCCTTTATGTCAATGTATTTCTCTCCTTCCTTTGTGCCAGTCTGTTTTCAAGTTACAGGAAAAAAAACTCATTGAATGGTGATCATTGGGTTAAACTGGGATCCTAAGTTTAATATTCTTGCTTATGATACTTTCCTACAGTCTTCCTTCAGGTTATAAATATATTCATCCTCCGCTTCCCATAAATCTGAGCTTTCTTTTTAATCTCCTTATGATATTGTAGGGAAAGGACTCCAATTTCACAGGAGGCGTATTTAAGACAATAACTGATAAACCCATTAGGCTCCTGTACAAAGGACTTCAGTGGAGCTATGAGCAGGGGATGCCACGCGCCGAGCGGGGGCGGAGGGCTGCAGAATTGGCTTTCCATGCAGAGGGTTTGCACGGCCCACTAAGCCCCATCTTGCTTGAAAAGCAGTTTTCAGATGGGCATGAAAAAAAGAAACAAAAACCCCATATCCAGGAAGAGAAAAATTGTTGGAAATTCTCTCTTTATAAGCTTGGGAAAGGGGAGGAGGGGAAGGAACTGGGACAGCAGAACACGGGCACTCCTGGAAGCACCTCCAGGATGGCCACGGTGTAAGGGCATGGAGGGACAGGAAGCCCCCAGCCCTGCAGAACAGCTGCACAGAGCCCTGGGACAGCAAGCCAAGGAGCTCTTTCTTTGCAAAAAACTCAACTTTGTGACTGCTCAAAGCCCAACACAAGCATGGGTGAAAGCCATCCATGTCAGTGCCAGCCCCAGGCAGCTGCAACGAACAGCACTGCTTACTCATCCCTGGCATTTGCAAAGGGGAAACCATAAAGCTGTCCCAGTGCTACACATCCCCAGCCCCTCCTGTCCCACGCACAAGGAACGTCTGTAGGATGCAGGTTTCTCCACCCATCATGAGTGGAGGTTGAAGGGGGAAACCAAACAAAACCATTTTCATGTCTTACAAGAGACAGCGAGCTCCTCTTTCAGGAGAGGAACTGAGAGCCATTCACGGCCGGCTGTGACTCTAAACACTCGTGAAAGGGCTGCCATATGGCTTCAGATTTATTGCTTGTGTTTTCTAACTTGCACATCTGTTTTCTATAAGGAGCTGTCCAAGTCAATGCATCTCCCCTTCCCTCACAAACCGCCCACGGAGCTTTGCAAGGACAAATATCAGTGGTTTCAGCGTCTGCCTGCTTAGTGGTCTCCATTCTGTCATCGTAAAGATCTAAAATATTATTCACAAAATACCCAGAGCAGGCACATTTAGGCAAGGCACACTGTTCCACTCCATGCTCCTGCACGGTTGGAAACCCTTGGAGAACCGTGGAGGGTGCTTCCAATTCAAGGCTCCACATATGGCATTCACCAAAATTATTCCCATTTCCCTGCGCTGCAGGCATCTTCCCCTAAACAGAAAGAATACAGGAATCAGGGAGGAAGGGGGAATTCCTCCAAGGAGAAAAGCATTAGGAAAACGGCACGGAGCCAGCAGGGTCACAAGGAATTAATGAGACAGAGCAGACACCAGAGCATCCGGACACAAGGAATGTGCGGCATGCAGAGGGCAAAGAGGACCAAAACAGCTCCAGAAGAGTTTGGGTTTTGTGGAGGACCACCAGAGCAACAAAATCTGCTTACTGCTTTGAAATTTCCTTTAATGAAGATCCAATCATTTTTCTTTTTCCCCATTAAAGAGTGGCCTCGACCTCCTTCCTACCAAGACTGCTGAACAGAACTCCTTACTCCTCCCTTCCCGGGTGTCTGTAAGAAACCTATCAGCCTGGCACTGAAGTGCTGGGATAAACACAATAAAATACCAGAGAGAAAAACCTGAGAAATAAAACAGACAGGACACATTTTCCTTCTAGACATGTGCAATTATGCAGTGAAGATCTCCTAAAACAAATGAATATCCCAACTGTCCACCGTGCCCTCCAGCAGGAGCAGGCGGTGGCCCCTGGGGGCTCAGCGAGCGGGGAAGCACTTGAGAAACCATGGAGATGTAAAATGGGAAGGTTACAGGGTATAGAAAGCAATACAGGAATAAGTGGAGGCTGAAACGAAGCTTGCAGAGGATATTAAAGGAGAAATATTCCATCTATAGAAGAAATGAAAGGTCAGCGAAAGGAGACGGCGACCGCTACGAAGCTGCGCCAGTGGTTTCCCGACACAATGCTGAGAGAAGGGACTGATGTGAGATAACCGTGTTCCCTGCCCCACATAAGGATCATCTGAATGGGGATAAGGACTGGAGAAAAGCTGGCAATGGGAAGAGCAAACTGCAGCAAGGCATGGAGGCACTGCTCGGGGCTGGCAGGCGTCCCCTCGGCAGGACGTCCCATGTCACTGCGTGCATATGGGAACGTTGGTTCACCAGCTTCCTCCCTGCTCAGCCCGACCCCAAACCACCCCAGCACCAGCAGCACAGCCATGGCAGCCCCTGCCTGGGTCCCCACCACACTGAGCAGAGAGGTGGTGGTGCATAACTCTGGCCAACAGGCTGCAATTTCACCCCAAACCCACGGAAAAGTGCAAAACCGCAATCAGAGCTGATGCTAAAATCCCATGCCAGCTCCCCAGCTGACACAGCGCTGTGTGTCTGGGGCTGACACACGTAAACGATGGTTTAAAGAGAGGAAAAGAGAGAGCACAGACCTCGAATGCGTCTCTAAACTCACAGCACTGCAGTGACAGATGTAACAGCCTGCAGAGGACAGGCAAAATATCAAGCAGAATTAAGCCCTAAAGGATGTTATGGCCCTTGGAGAAAAATGAGCCTGATTTCTTTTATCCTTATGTTTTACAGCAACTTAAAAAACACTCATCTTTAGAGACGGCTCCGCGGTGCCCATTACATCAGCTTTCGGCAGCGACCGCTCTCATCGCTAACATATATATAACCGAAATCGCAGCGATCGCGCACGGCATTGCCACTGGAAGGGCTTTATTCCAGAGCGCTGCCCGCTGCAGAAGAAGTTAAAGTCTGCTTTTGTACCCGAAATTCAGATTTATAGGGAAAGCACTAACTCCAGCTCCAGTCTCACAATCCTCCCTGCCCATCAGCGTGAATCTGGTCCTCCAGGAGCTGTTTTCAGAGAGCTGTGTCACAAGAGTTATCCTGCGTGTTGGATAACTCTTACTGCTAACGCAGCCCGACTGGAACCCAACGCAGCCCAACTGGAATCCAACGCAACCCAACTGGAATCCAACACAACTCAACTGGAACCCAACACAGCCCAACTGGAACCCAACGCAGCCCGACTGGAACCCAACGCAGCCCAACTGGAAGCTCTCCTCTCGGAACAGCTTCTCCCCAGCATCATCCTCATGGAGACCAAGAGAAACTCTGTCTCAGGACCATGCTCGTCAGTTTTCCCCTGACAGCAAAACATAGAATCACAGAACGGCTTGGGCTTGGGTTGGAAGGGACCTCAAAGCCCATCCAGTTCCAACCCCTGCCATTCCCAGCCCCTCACTTAGCCCAGATGCCCCTTCTGCTGCAAAGAACCCTACAGCCCTGGGGCAGCCCAGCAGAGCACCCGGTGCAGGTGGATGCTGCGGAGCAGAGCCAGGAAACGTGGGGTGGGAAGGAACAGAGAGAAGGTTGGGGAAGGATGGACGATGTCCTCCTGCAAGCAAAGAGAGATTTTGGTTGGTATAGATACTTTGCATCTACAGATGGGCTGCAGAGAAGTGCAAAACACAAGTGGTTAATCAAAAAAAGGGAAAGCAAATCCAATTCATTTACAACAAATATAAATGTAGCCCCTTTCTGCTGCATCTAGCCATTTCTTCTGCACTGTCCCAGCTGGACTCGCCCACTGATAGCAGTCTGGGTACCAGACAAGCTCCTGCTGTGCCCGCTCAGGCGTTGCACTTGCTCCTCCTCTGCCACGTGGGGACTGTGCCACCATGCCTGCAGGGACATCTGTCTGAGCACAGCGTGGCTGTGCCCAGCACATAGCACCTGGGTTCACGCCGTGCCCCCAGCTGAGCCCTTAATTATTAATATTATTTGGGTAGCGCCGGCGGGGAGCTCAGCACTTTGCAGAAATGCAAGGGGAAGGTGTCGGGCACTGCTGCAGGCAGCACTCAGAGCGCTGTTTGAGCAGCTCCCACCTCGTATCACACCTGCCAGCTGCCTCCGTGGTGATGTTAAGTCCCACGGCTACACGGTGACAACAGGCTGGGAGCAGGGGAGTCACTTTTTAGCATCCAAAGGCTGCAAGGAGCATCGTTCCCTTTGCTGGTTCAGCTCGCAGGAGGTCACACAGCTTGCAGGAAAACCCCTGCACCCCCAGCTCAGCCATCCATCAGCCTCCTCGGGCTTTGCAGCCATGCAGCTCTGGCACCAGAGCCAGCACAGTTTGGCATCGCTTTGATTTCTTGCAATAAAAGTAATTAAGTAGAGAACTGCCTGTCCCATCTGCACAGTGCAATGCCTGGATGCCAGCCTGCCCCATCGCCACGCTATGGCAAAACCAGAGAGGGGAAGAATAAATCAGCTCAGCGACTGTTTGCTGCACTTAATGCTTCCCTCCCTGCTCTGCAGCATTCCTATGTGTTCAGCAAGCTGCAAGCCCAGGTAAGCAGCTCTGCAGCCACAGCGTGGTTAATTCCCAGCGTTGGGGTTGGGGGACCCTGCCCCACCGAGGGTGGCTGTTACCAGGACCCCTGGCTGGGAAGCCCCAGGAGCTCCATAACAGGATCTTCTCTCCCTGGGGTGCCTTTGGCCAGTGAATGGCATCCCCTGGGGTTGGGGAGAGGCTGCACCAACCCAGGACCTCGGGCAATGGCCCTCTGTGCTGTTACAATGCACAGAGGCCAAGTGCCATTCGTTTTTCTCTCTGTTTGCCTTATAGAAGCGTCAACATCTGAGGGTTTAGAACCTCTTTCAATGCATTAATGCCCTTTTTCTAAACCAGAAACAAGCTCAGACAACCGTTCATATCTTCATGGGTTATTCACCTCCACATCTGGTCAAAACTTGAAATTAAAGCCAACTTTTGGAAACGGCAAAGAACAACTCCGGTTCTGCGCTACCGATTCGTGCTCATTTGCATGCTATAAATATTGATACGGCTACAGCTCCTATCCTTCACTGACCAAAGTTATCGCATTTCAAAGGCTCCACATTTAAAGCACACCACACTCGGATGGCAGCGCGGCTTTAAATTTTAAATAGCTGCGATGCTCTCCGTGCACCGCAGACATGGCCAGGAGCTCCTCTATCCCCCCAAAGCAGGAGCAGCCCCCTCCCATCACCCCCCAGCCCCAAATGGCACAGTGAGCAGCCCCCCAATCTCCGTCATGGAATCACAGAGTCATTAAGGTTGGAAAAGACCTCCAAGATCACCAAGGCCAACTGCCAACTCATCTCCACCACGTCCACTCACAGAATCATAGTCATTAAGGTTGGAAAAGACCTTTAAGGACCATGAAGCCCAACTGTTGACCCACCCCTGCCATGCCCACTCATACAATCACTGTCATTAAGGTTGGAAGAGACCTCCAAGATCACCAAGTCCAGCCATCAGCCCATCCCCACCATGCCCACTAACCATGTCCCCCAGTGCCACACCTCCACGTTTCTGGAGCACCTCCAGGGACGGTGACCCCACCACTCCCTGGGCAGCTGTGCCAGTGCCTGAGCACTCTTCCTGAGAATAAATCGTTCCCAATAACCAACCTGTCCTCACCATCCCACACATCTACACTAAGAGTCGCATCTCCCCCGATCCTCAGAGTAACAGAATCGTCATGCAAGACGCTCCTTTGTAAAAGCACCAGATTTAGATCTTTTGCACAAAGCCACGAGAAAAAACAGCTGAATTTATTTCTGAAATCTTTTTTCAAAATAAATTACGAGCATTGTTGCCCATGAGGTGGGACACAACAGCTTACAGACACCAACTGCTGCTCCGCCCATCCTCCTCCAACGAAACCCACTGCCGCAGGCTTCCCTTTGTGAGCCCGTTTGTTTCTAAGCACTGATATTTCAATGGAAATTCAATATTAGCTCTTCCCCCGTGCTTCCTCTGCTACCTTACTCACCGAGTGACGACGCAGAATTAGAACGAATAATAATAAATCAAGATGGGGAATTAATAAACCGGGATCAAAACACCGTCGTAAATCATTTTATACTCCCTCCATGCGGCTGGCTCTAATTATTAGAGAGGGAACAAAGATAAAAACCTCATTCAGGGCAGCACAATCACCATTCTCAGCAGAGAAGCCCCCTGGATGAATTATGAATATTTGTTATGGAAGAAAGTCAAGAGCTTTAAAGGCTTTAGTGAACCAGGGACATCTGCATTGACGGGCAAGGCAAGCAGTTTTGTCACAAACACTGCTTGTGTATAAAATAAAGCACCCCAGAAGGGCACATGGGGGTCTGGAGAAGCCCTGCTACAAGAGTGGAAATATTTTTTGACGTGGCAACAGCCATACACCAATAGGCAAAGAGGCAGAGCACACGGTGCCCAGGCAAACCTGGGTCCCATCCCACCTCCAAGCTCCAACACTGCACAAAGAAAGCGGAGGGGGAGAAGGCACCGGGTGGAACAAAGCATTTCCCAAGGACAGAGGCAGCACTTACTGCCCACTGTCCTAACCCAGCACCTCAGCTGCTCCATTCATAAATATTTTACTGATAAGAAATCAGCCTGCCAAATCTTAACAAGTGCTTTTGATGAAAAATATAAAAAGCCTTTTCCATTAGTGCTTTTGATGTTCTTTGCATACAGAATAATGAATGCAGCACATTGGTCTTCCTCCCCTCCTCCGTCCTCTCTCACTTTTGGCTTTTATCTGGCAAAGCTCGGAGAAAATACAAGATTTGGGCAGGAGAAGAATGCTCCCTGCAGCACCTTCCTGCTGCGTTTTGCACCTTGGGCATGCAGCATGTCACCAAATTGGGCACCTGCACCCTTGGCTGATGCATGGCCACTCAAGTCCCCATCCTGAGTCAGCCAGGACGGGACCAGGGTGGCAGAGCTCTTTGAGAGCATCTTACAGCAGACAAAACCCCAGCCCGTTTTTGCAAATATTTGCCGGGATCCCTGGCATCCCAAGAAGACATAGTCATTAAGGTTGGAAAAGACCTTTAAAGACCATCATGTCCAACCCCAACCCACCCCCATCAAGGCCATTAAACCCTGTCCCAAAACGCCACATCTCCACACGGCCAGACCCAACGGCATTGAGGAACCATCTGCCCATCAGAATCACAGCCACAGCTCAACCCCACACCACGGTGCCAATGTTTGCTGGATAAAGCCACTCTGCCATGGGGATTGAACTCACTGCTTTTTGCTAGCCACACGCTGCTGGCTATCATTGCATATAAAGGGATTTTTGTCCCGGTGGGAAAGTGTTAAAAAAGCAACTTGGTCCTCAAACTGATGGAGCACCCGGCTCCCAACGCTTTGCTGCTGAGCTTTGAATTGCAGCTTTTATCGTCTCCTCGCACGCCGGCTGTAACATGCACAGCAATTAAAGCCAACCCATTTTTTCCTACATTTCCTCCTTAAAGCAGAGCTTTCTTGTGTGGGGCAGAGATTAGGGTTTGGGGCTGATTCACGTTCATTTCCCATTAAGGACTCAGCCACCGCTGCCTCCTCTTCCTCACCCGCTGCAGGTCCAACCAACCCAACAAACCCTGCTTGAAAGCAGCCAAAAAGAAAACAGAGAAACTGGCACCTTGCAGAATTTCTGAAAATAAGAATCCTGGCAACACCGAGAGTGCTTAAAGGCACTTGAAAGGGAGCACATTTTTATCAGCCCGAGCGGGATGCTAATGTTTGCAGGGAGCTCTCGCTGCTCATTTTTCATCCTCCTGTTTGGCACGGGCAGCAGTTGGGAGCCCATCACCCAGAGCTCTCAGCACAGCAGAACGCTCCCTGCTATTGGCAGCAGCACGGTTCATTTTGGGGGGCTTTCACCCCATTTTTTGCTCCATGATCCCATTTGTGGGGGGATAAAACCCTAAGTCTGGGGGATGCCCCAGTAGCAGGAGGAGGATGTGAGGGTCCTGGGTGCACAACAGTGTGCCAAAGGAACACTTATCCCAGAACCACTGCCAGGATGCCAAAATACCCATGGAAAAGGGGGGGAGCAGGGAATAGGATTCTTTTTTTTTCACCCCACCCTAACTGGTGTTTCCCAGAGGAACTGAAGCTTTTCCTGGTGCCTTCCAGGCCCTTCTGAAGGGCACAGCTCGGGACACCGCGGGGCTGCAGACTTTAAAACCATTAATTATGCAAATGGCTCATTTATTGCTGCTGAGCTGAGAGCAAGAATCCCAGGCATGCAAATAAAAATAAGCAGGGAGCAACAGCAAGCACGTGTGTGGTTGGGCAGCGCACGGCACGGACCTCACTGCACTATGGCATCAAAGCAGAGGGTGGGACCAGTCCCTAACACACCCCAGTGGCTTCCAGGGGGCTGTGAGACCAGAGCATCCCCAGCAGCAATGGGATGGAAGCTGCAAGGATGCTGCCCTGAGCCCAGCAGCTCCTGGGGACCTCACACCCAGCAGAGCAGAGTTGCAACAGCAGGAGTGCTGAGCCTACAAACCCTGAGCGCTGCAAAGGTGGGTGGGAACGAGCACTCGTTAGCGTGTGCTATGCAGAGAGAGGCTGGCTGGGAAAGGAGACAAACCCTGCGTGCCCACGCAGGAGGGATGCTGCCAGCACCCCGGGAACAGCGCTGCCTCCTGCTCCTCGCCTGCAGGATGAGCCCAGTCCTCCACGAGCTGCCCCTTCCAGCTTCCAAATTTGATTTGTGCTCAAGGCCAGGAAATAACCCAGCATGGGGTGATGGAGCCATGGGAAATAGTAAGGAATTTGGAAAGCAAAGCAGGAACATCAAACCTTTCCAGTCCAAATGCAGGAGAGAAATAAATGCAACACCAAGCTAATGTCAGCACGGCATCCTTAAGCCACATCCACAAAGCTCCAGCTGAAATCACAATCAACTTTCACTGCAATTTGTACTGCTGAATGAGCAATGTGCCCAGAGAGATCCTGCAGAGGAGCAGGCACAGGGAAACGAGCCGACAGGTTGCTGGGAGGGGAAGGTCCCGATCTGCCAGCAACTGCTCTATTGCACTTTTGTTTTTTTTTTGTTTTTCTTTCTTTCTTTTCTATAATAAAGCTGTTCCCTGCTTCGAATGAGAACCTAAGAAATGAGGGAAGTGCAAGAAGTGAGGTCGCATTGCAATGGCTGCAACAGCAACAGGACATGAGGGAATGGCCCCACTTTGTGCCAGGGGAGGGTCACGTTGGATATCAGGAAAAATTTCTCTGAAAGAGTGCTCAGGAACTGCCACAGCTGCCCAGGGAGTGGTGGGGTCACCGTCCCTGGAAGTGTTCAAGAAACACGGAGATGTGGCACTCGGGGACATGGCTCAGCGGTATGGTGGGATGGGTTGGGGTTGGGCTTGGTGATCTTGGAGGTCTTTTCCAACCTTAACGATTCCATGGTTCTATGAGTGGGGTTGGTCAATGGTTGCACTGGATGATCGTGGAGGTCTTTTCCAAGCTTCACGATTCTAAGATTCTATGGTTCTATGTTTCTGTGTGTTGGTGTGGTGGGGATGGGCTGATGGTTGGACTTGGTGATCTTAGAGGTGTTTTCCAACCTTCACGATTCCATGATTCACATATGTTGTCCTGAGCAGATGAAGGACAAGAGCCCCGGGCTGAACAGGCTCCACCGAGCATGGCTAATGAGCTGCGTAAGCATATGCAAGATCGGGACCTAAATTTGTTCCCTGCCTCCCGGGACACTGATAACTCCATTTTCTTGTTGCTGGCCAATGCAGGCAGACAGCAGCAGTCTGTGGCGGCGATGCAGCCCCCGGCTGTCACACTGCATTTCTCTTGCCAAGGCATCAAGGTCGGGAACAAGAGGAGCCTCATCCCCATCCTACTGCGGGGATCATCACAGCTGGGAGCAGGGCTCGTGCCTGCCAACAGCCAGCCCAAATATTTGCTGTGGGAAGCACAGCTAATGGCTCTGTTAACCAGGAGCTGCACGCAGCAAGGCAAGGCTCTAATTTCACCCATCGAAAACACACATTGCCACGGAGAAAATGAAGTCTGGTATTACAGCCCTGATCCCGTGAGCCTTATTTGCAACACGGAGCTTTGGCACGATCTGAATTCCTGGGTCCCCCAGTGCTGACCCCAGCTCCAGCACTGACATCTCATGCTTCCAAATAACAGCCAAAACCCCAAACCTCAGATATTTAGAGCACACAACGTGATGTCCAGTTCAGGTCTTTACTATAGGATTGGTCCCACTCCTATGAACTTGGACCATTTTTTCCCTATGAAAAAAGAAACACCGGCAAAACCAGCAGTGGCTGCTACATTTTATCCCTCCCTTAATCTAAACATATAGCCATAAGAGCAAGGTATTTGCTATAAGGAAATGAGCTGTCAAGTGATTTACGGGCTCGCTCTGTCTCGGCAGCTCCAAGTCTTCTCCATCACCTATTTTTAGCAAGCTGTAAATTAAGGCAATAAGGGACAGGGTGGGAGCCAGGCTCAGAAATACACAGAGCGAGTGCCCCTACCTGTGCGTGACCCCAGTGCCCCTCTAACTGCAGCACCCAGAGCCACGAGCACTGCAACCTGCAGCTGCTCTGCTTCCATTGCCTCCTGCATGGGAGCCTTGCCCCATGACAGCCATGGGCACACTGCTCTTCTTTTACTGGGAAACATCCCGAGAAAGTGTGGGGTTTGGGGTCTGTTTCTTAATATAATGGCCCAAATGGCTCAGATCCTCCATGCATCTATCAGGAACCCAGATGACAGACAAGCCCCACATCAGCTGCAGCAAGCAGAGGTTTTCCTTCTTTTCCCCAAAGGCTCAAATGGAAAACTGCACCTTTACCTGCAGCCCTCCAGCTCTCCATTAAACATAAATCCAACAGCAGCAGCTGCCTTATTCACATTTTATTGGTCATTCCAGCCACAATTATTCTAATAATTCCCTTCAACAAGAACTAGGGTCCCTTATTGCAGAAACTTTTATTTGCAGCATCTTTACTGCAAAAGATTACAATAATTATTCTCGCTCCCATAAAGCCCTTTCTATCCGAAAGCTTTAAGAGCTTTAACAATGGAAAGTTATTACCAGAGGTTGAACAATAGAAAGTTATCACCAGCATCCTTATTTGTGAGAGCGAGGCGCAGCCAAACCAAATGAATTGCTGGAGATCAGCGGGCAGAGCACCCGTCGTCTCCTGACCCTCCATCCAGCACCGACCCAAGCAGGGAGAAAATACAGATCCTTGCAGAGCATACAAAAAGGGATAGGCTTGTTTCTGGAAGGGATGAAAATGAGCTTTTCAAACGTCCCTGTCAGGTTACGTGAAGTCGGGTAACGTTCTGAGATTAAGTGATACCACCGACGGCTACAGCAGGGAGTTGGATAAAAACAACACATCTCCTCGTGCTGTTTTTTCCTTTTTTCTTTTTTCCATTACACATAAAAAAAGGGGATACCCCACCATTCCTTAAGACTCTCCACTCTGCACTAAGTAGCACACCAAATGTAAGGACTATAATTCTTTCCCTTGCCTTTCTTCTTCCCTATTTTTGGGTCCCAAACAACGAAAACCAAGGAAGAACGGGGAACTCAGCACATGGCTGGTTTTACTTTGGCAGATCCTTTTCTTGCAAACCCGACCATTCTGGCCACGGCAACTCATGCTGAATGCACGCTACGCGTCCCTGAAGCTCTCCTCTCCCAGAAGTATTTTATGTGACAGTTTATTTAGGAGAAAGAGCAGAACTTAATCAGCAGAAGACCCGTGAAGAAACAATATTTATACAAAATTGCGTCCCGCCACCAAACGAGATGAAATCCTCGGAGGCAGCTATTAAGGAGATCGCCTCGAGGAAGGGAAATTTCAGCAAACCAGATTATCTCTAACAGGCTTATCCACTGGAAAAAAACCGTCAGATAGTTCTGAAAGACAATTAATGAAAGGTAAGGGAGAGGGGGAAATGTAACAGGGTGACAACGAGGGAGAATCCATAGGACACAGATTGTCATGGCTGATCAGGCGTAAGGGCACTATGCAACTGCTGGAGGAGGAAAGGGATTTAGGGGTTCATGCCTTGTGCCCAGGGCTGTGCCAGAGCACAGCTCCCTACAGCTTTGTTAGTGCAGGAAAAGGACCCTAAGGAGAAAGGATGTGGGCTCCTGGCATGGGAAGATGCCCACGGCATCAGCTCATGGGCATCTCCCTACTGCCTTCACCAGGCTTCGCACCAAATTCCTGCACAAAGAGCTGTGCTAAAGAGTACCAAGAGCTTAATTCACCAGCACTCTTAAAGTACTTTTAGATCCTTGAATGAAAGGGGCAAAGTCATGTCACTGATGATGAGAGCCCAAGCACCACGAGTTCAGTCCTTCCCCCAGAGCCTCATGGCACAAATGGTGCCACAGAACGACAGCGTAGCCCTGAGAGAGGTTAAAAACGTTCAAAGACTTCTTCCAGGTGCTGGTTGCTAAGGCTCCCTTTAACTGGAAGGATTCTGATGGCAAACTTGAAATCCCCAGGAGGCAGCATGGACCCAAACCCAGCTGAGGAAAGTGAAAGGTCACCGGTCCTGCAGCCACCGAGCACTGGGTACATGGGGTCAGGACATGGTCCATGGGGGAACACCACCACCGTGGACCCTCCCACCATCCTGGGAAGCCAAGAGCGAAGCTATCGCTGCCTTTTCACACACATTCCTCCAAAACCATACAAAGGAACGGCACAAAGCTGGACATGAGCAGCCTGGCACAACCACAGGTTGACCTTCTGCAAGTTTACTTTCCTTCTTAAAATTTAAACCTCAAGCCCATAAAAACATTGGCAGCAGGCACTGGAAGGCGCTCAGCGTGCTCTTCTATCGCTCTGCAGTGGAATAGGCTTCATCCTGTTTCCTCTGGCCCCGGATCAAGCAGGCTGCTCGCAGGAATTTTCCATTATCCCGTGGCAAACATACCAGGGCACCGCGGCGTGCGGCTGACTACACTCTGACCCCCTCCTCAGCGGCAGCGCGACCATGCATAAAGCACTGAGAATTTCTTGTAAAAAAGCACTGATTCCAACACTGCCATTTGGGTGAAAAGTGGCTGGAAACCCCCAGCTGCGATGGATGGAGGCATCCCTGGAATTCTTTGCTCCCTGCTGTGCCCTGTTCCCAGCTGTGGAGCCCCTGCTGCATTTCCACAGCTCAACAGACCCAAAAGTCAAGGAAGAGTTGGGAACTCAGCACAACAATTTCACTTTGGTAGATCCTTTTCTTGTGATGCTTTTACAGCAGTCTGCAAACTCCTCCCTGCAGCCCCTGTGAGCATCCCACCGCCCACAGATGCATCTCTGGAGGGACCGGAACAGGGACGTGGTGGAATCACCACCCCTGACGTCACCAAGTCATCCCTGAGGTCACCAGGAAGAGGGCAGATGTGGCACTGAGGGACATGGCTCAGTGGGCATGGTGGGGGTGGGTTGACAGTTGGACTTGGTGGTCTTAGTCGTCTTTTCCAGCCTTGATGATTCCATGATCTCCACACAATGAGCGATGGGTTCAGTCCTGGCTACCACTGCAGAGAGCATCCCAAGGCTTCAGCCCCTTTGCAGAGGGGCTCTGCAAACCTGGGGCTGGCACCCAGCCTATAGCAGGGGTTGGAACTCGATGATCTTCAAGGTCCCTTCCAACCCAAACCACTCTACAATTCTACGATTCTATAAACCCACAGCAGCCTACACCCCGCTGTCGATGCAGCCCAGCCCACCAGTTCCCAGCTGTGCCCTGCAGCACCCACCCTGGGGACCCTCCCAGCATCTCAGGGCTCACCCAAGGCGCTGCCAACCACACAGAGCGTTGGGTTTTTCCACGCTGTGTGTGTCTGCTCAAGAAAAATGCCAGGCATCTCCTCATCACTGCTCATTGCCCACATGTCTCTGGATGTCCCCAGGGTCGGGCAGCCACAGGCAGCCCCGGGGCCATTTGTGCAGGAGCCATCTGCCCCAGCAGGAGCATGCAGACAGGCAGCAATCAAAGCTGAGCCGCACAGCCTCGTGCTCGTCAGGAAGGGGTGACCAAGTGACACAAAGGGTTGCGTTTTCCTCCTCCTTTCCAGAGTCCTGCTCTTGGATAACACGATGGCTCGGCTCCAGGTAAACTCGCCTCGCAGCACGGTTTGGATCAGCTTGGAGAAGGCAGAGGGCTCCTGCTCCAAAAACACATCCTTAATGACATGTGTGCGAGCTGTTTTCCTTGGCCTGCTTGCAGGGGACAGGGAATGCCGGGCGTCTCGCCCCACAGACCTCTGCATTCAACCCACGCCCTTCGTTAAGCAGTCTGCAAACGAGCTAAAAAAGCCTTAATCCTGCAAACAGCCTCTGCAGCACAAATAAAAAGCAACAAGCAAGGCACGGGGGGAGAGGAGAAAGCGTCCCCCGGGCACGGGGACAAAGCCTGCATTGTCCCACGCGCTGCAATGAACTCCAGGGACAAAAACAACGTGGCTTTGTGTCTGCCAAGGGACAAAGCTTTTCTAGGACACAGCTCCAGGTTCACATCCTTGGCTGAGCACCCACTGCACCCAGTGCTGCCTGTTGCAATACAGACACCAGCCTCAACTTCTTTTTGCTGGTGTTTTTCCCAAAATTTTGCAGCACGATGAGTTTTAAAGGCAGACTGAGCACGGAACCCTTCCAGTCTCTTGGTGCAACGTGCCACCAGCTTCCTGCTGCACAGAGCTGTCAGCAAGGTGCACGCAAGCACCACGCTCCTCTCCAGAGCTGAAATACCGGGGGAGCTCCAGCCATCAATCTGTACTTACCAACTAATCAGCCCCGACAAAAATAACTCATCCAATTATCACCGCGCCGCCACTTAAATGATGACTTAGGTGCCTTATTACAAAGTATAATAGATCAGAGGATGAGAAACAATTGCAATTAGTACAATAAAATAAACCACCCCCCTCCCCCAAACAAATCCCACAGCAATGCAAAGTGTGACCTGAATGCAAGATTTTTACAAAATAATGGATGATTGCTTCTGGCATCAAATGAGTCGGGTCCAGCGTTACCATCCCACACTGCACCCACGGGTGCTCCACAGTTGGAGGAGATGGGGCTGCAACAGCAGCTGGACAGAGGGGGATGCATCGTAGCTCTCAGTGCAGGGATGTGTTCTCAGCACACACACCCAGCTGCAGCCAACTGCAGTTGGAAAGTAAAAACTTGTAGATAAAAAAATCCAAATTATCAATTGCAAAATGTTGCAAAAATAAAGAAACCCAAAACGTTGTGTGTCTCCCAGATGGCACAACAGGACCTTAACAACAGTCACTGATCTTTAAAACAACATCCTCCTTCCGACCAAGAAGAAAGATAATGAGCTGGCAAAATACTTCCTTTTATTTTAAGACATCCTTTTAATAACCTGAGTGCTGTTCGTGTGCGTTGGGGGTTATGAGAAGGGCAAATTAATTCACTTAGCATCCAGAATTAATTGTACTTAGCCCAGCTCTGTATTTCCAGCTCGGAGCTCCTAACTTGGACGCCTGCTCCACGCAGAACTCCACGGGACGCAGCGTTGGGTTGGAGCTGCCTCCAGCAGATGCCAACAGCTGAACACCCAGAGCAACCCACTCCCCCTCGAAAAGCTTTCCACCTCCGAAAAATGTGTTAACATTTTGCGCAGAAATATTTTCCGTCTGAGCTCACTTTTAACAGTTTCAGCTGGATGTGATTAGGAGGGCTGGGAATGCAAACAAAGCAGAGGGGAGGAGGCGACGCAGGGGCTGAAGGGCACCGCTGCATGCGCCCGCACGGCCCCAAGCGCGGGACTTGGGCTCTCCATATCTCATGCAGCAATGTTTGCACGAGCAGATCCTAGAGAAGCTAACTTAGCAAGTTTGTTGTAAGGGATTTTGCTACAAATCTTAAATTTGAATCCAAATGAAAGCGCATCCTCTTGCTCACTTCCTGCTCAGACCGTGGGTGTGTGAATCCATGCAAGGAGGGAAAACGCCTGCAAACGCAGCAAAGCGCAACCCAAGGTGAAGCCTGGGGGTTTGTTTCCACTGCTAAACCCACAGAAAAGAAATGTAAAATGCAGAAGATACCAAAGCCAGAGGTGAAACTCCCATCCAACCCAAGGCTTCTCAGCAGGTAAATGATTTCATTGCGAACATCCCCAAAACCCAACGCCGATGGCTGCGTTCGGGGCCGAGCTCTCCCCATCGCAGCACCGAGTTCATCACGGGCTGTGAACTTCATCAAGGCGGTGTTGTTCCCTTCAAGCAGAGCACTGAGAGCGCTGCCGACTCAGCCGTGCCATTGTGCTGGGTAACACTGCTGGGCTCTGTGCTGCCCCGGAGGAGCGGGACGCGGAGCCAAGGGATGAGACGCGCCGAGACACAAACGCGGCATTCTCGGCGCGGGCGGTTGGATGCGACCGTCCTCTTTTCCTTTGGTTTACTTTAAAATGAGGATGGAGAACCCAAATAGGGAAGGCTGCTAGGGTTTTTTTTTTCCCCCCTTGCACGTGGTGATGCTTCCCCATCACAGCCCTGCACATATAGCAGAAGCATCAGGATGCTGCAACAAACTGAAAAACACAGAAGGGAAATGCACAGCTCCTGCACCAGCTTGGGGTGTAGAGCAGCCCCACACCCCCAGCTTTTCCCCTGCCTCCCCTGCAGCCCCAGCACCCAGCCTGTGCTCCTGCAGCACCCCTGGGTGCAGCCATCCAACAAAAACCAAACCCTTTTCTATGAGCAGTCATGCTGTAAGGGGATTTCCCACTCATGCAAAATTCTGTGCCCCAAAATGTTGTGCGTGGCAGGCAGCTGGCTGGCAACACCCCAGCTCTGAGCACTGCTAAGCAGAACGCTCCTAGGGGTGCAGGAGAACCCATTTAATTCTTAATGAAAGGATGAATGCACTGATAACAGGTGTGGGGTTTTTGGGGTTCATTCAGCTGGGAGCGATGGAAGCTTGGAAGCCAGAAGCAGCTCCACATTGAAGAGCTGTTGGTTGATTCCCAACCACTACGGTCCTGGATGGGGGTTCCGGCCCTGCAGAACCCTGGGAACAATGAACAGTGAGCCCAGTGGGTGTGCAGGGACCCCAGAACTGCACAAGGGTGGGTACTGGAGGTGCCTCCAGGAGTGGGTCACGGGGCAACGAGTAGCATTGGGAACACCCTTGAGAAAAGACGTAACGTGACGCAAGCACAGTGGCTTCCACCCAACGCAGCCCTTAATTAGGATCAGCGCAATGGGTGGGATCACCTGCCCCATGCAGCAGAGCCAGAGCTCAGCCTCCAGCAGGTGGGAGAGCCCAAGACTGCTCCCCTCCTCCTGCAAAGTCAGAAAAAAAAGAAAAAAGCCCTGGGAAGGGCCCATCCCTTCCCTCCGACCGGTTCAGGCAAGCCTCGCGATGAGCGTTCCCAACCAACCCCAACCAACCCCAACCAACCAACGCCTTGAGCGAGCGGGATGCTGCCCAGCTCCATGAAGGCTGGCAGCAGGCGGGCACCAGCTGCTTTTTGCATGTTGTTTGCACAGCGTGCTCACACCAAGGACTGGCTGCAACGTGGGAAGCGCTCACTTCGCAGCTCAGCTTCATGCAACAACGTGGAAGGCAATGCCTAAGAAGAGCATGGATGAGATTCCAGCGCAGTTAGCACCCACAGCAAAAGCCTCCTTATCCATGCTAGTTTTCCAAGGTAAAAATAAAACTAAAAAAAAAAAACAAAAATAAAAAAGAAAATAAAGAAAATCTCCCCGGCTTGACATCATTTCTAAGAAGCAAACGAAGGAGCGCAGCAGGTTGCTGCTTGCCTGGCTAACAGGCAGGAAGGGAAGCGTCTGCCGCGGGCAGATCCCAGCAGGTCGGGACGGCGAGGGCTCGGTGCTGCTCCCCAGCCCTGGGTGCACGGAGCTCAGCACCGAGCTGCTGCAACGCTTCTGACAGCGCCCGGAGCAACGCGCCCGTGAATAATGCCATTTCCCTGCACACCACTTTTCCCTCCTCAATTATTATGAAATGTATCAGCAATTTAAGACGCGCTTTCTGCTGCCTCACCAAGCCAAGTTTTGGCTACAATTTGGAAAAAAACTGGCTGCATATGGCGGAGGACAGTATTTACCCAGCTCAAGTGGGAGTGCATGGCTGAAACATGGCTCTGTGAGCAGCACCTGCTCCAGGATCTATCGCATCTGCTTCCCCCAATACACCAGAATAAAGGGCAGTCGTCGTGCTTCCACCCCGTATCCACTCAATGCTCCACACTGCTTTATTTTCTCTACCATTTCCTACTCTTTTCCAACGCAACAAATGAAGAAAAAATTTTGGGAACGTTAATTACCAATTTAGTACTGCTCTCCTGACAACGTACACAGATTTACGATGAGATCAGAGCAGCTCTTCTAATCAGGGATAAACTCAGGATACTATAGAGGGTTACAGGCTTTTATTAGCCTTTCTTGTTGGTCTAATTGATGGTATTACCCTCTGAACTGTGTACACACACTTAAAGAAATTCAAGATATGCTGGAAACACGGCCCAGGGGAGCCAGCGTGTGTTGAACGGTCTCGTGCCACCACCTGCAGCCAGCCGAGCTCGCTCCTCTGTGATTCTGTGATTCTCCCCAACGATACTTGGTGTGAGAAGTGCCTGTGGCCACTGATACCAACAAAAGTCCTGACAAAGTTATCTCGGGAGCATCACTGCAATTTTTCCACTCCTCCTCCTCTCTGGAACATCCTAAAGACATCAACGCTCATTTGCTGATTCAAGCCCAGAAAAAATGCAAAACATTGCTGCAAAATAAGCTTATGCTTGCATCTCTGGCAACGACCAAAAACGAGTTAGCAAATGAGAGCTACTTCACAAAAACTGCACTTAAGCAGAACATTCCCCATTTGCAGTCTGGATGTGCAGCTGTGAGCGGAAGGAGTCAGCACACACCATGGCAGCCCCAAGGCTCAGCTCACCTTCCTACCCCAAGAGGAACCAAGAGATCCACTTCTCCCAGCCCAGGCCATGCTGAGACCCCAGCACTGGGCACTTTTCAGGTCTCTGGGTGTTTTCAGCCACCATGGTGCCAAAACCCTCATGGGACATTTCCATCCCATGAGCTATGGCAAAGATCTGGAACGAGTCACCCAAATTCTTGCTACCGAGGACTTGATTCGCCCCCAGGCAACATTCCCATCTGCTGAAAAATGCAGTGGTGCCAGGGCTGAGCTGGGTGATGAGGCCAGAGGTGTGATGTTGACATCACGCTATCGACAGGCTGTCGCTGACACACCTGATACCATCGGGATGGGTTAGTGCTGCCAGCAAGCAGTTAATGCCTTATCTGCATATGGGTTTTTAGTCCTGCACTGCGATCTTTATCATGTTATCGTTGGACTAATTAACAAGCAGAGATCTCAAGGCTTTTTTTATCCATGCCTTTTTGTTTTTGTTCCTTTCTCTCAAGTAAAACCAATAGAAAACAATCACAAGCACAGCAAGATGCCACACGGGGCTGCTCTCAGCAGCTGCACCTGGCACAGCCGTCCTCAAACCACAGCAGCATCGAATACATCTCCCAAAACCTCAGCCCGAGACAACGTGGTCCCACTGAAAAGAAAAGAGTCTGGAAGGGTCCTACACGGTACTCAGCAGCGTGCCTAGAGCCCAAGGGTCCCGCACCCCAGGGTGCCCCAGGCCCAGCACTGCCGGGCGAGGAGAGGGGCTGTGCCGCTCTGCACTGGTGGAGCCTCACCCCGAGCACTGGGTACAGGTGGGTGCCACCATGTCAGAAGGACACAAAGCTCTCAGAGAGCACCCAGAGGAGGGCTACGGAGATGGGGAAGGGTCTGGAGGGCACGGGGGGTGAGGGCCCTGGGTTTGTTTGGCCCAGAGCAGAGGAGGCTGAGGGGAGGCCTCACAGCGGCCTCCAGCTCCTCATGGCGGCTGCAGCCCCTGCCAGGGAGCGGAGGGCAGCGCTGAGCTCTGCTCCGGGGACAGCGACAGGGCCCGAGGGAACGGCATGGAGCTGTCAGGGATGGTCAGGAGGGGGTGAGGACAGGCTCTGCCCAGAGGGGTGGGCATGGCACTGCTGCCCAGGGCAGTGTCATGGCCCCAGCTGCCGGAGCTCAGGGAGCGCTGGGACACCGCTCTCAGCCGTTGGGTTTGGGGTTTGGTTGGAGCTGTGTGGAGCCAGAAGCCGGGCTCATGATCCCTGTGGGTCCCTTCCAGCTAGGGATGTTCCATGATTCTGTATCACAACATCCAAAAGATACCTTCACGGTATCAAATGCAGCCTTTCACTAAGCAGGTGGCCCTCCACAGCTTCTCCAACCCACGGGAGCTGCACAGCTTTGGCCACACCAGTGCTGCTTTCCACAGAACCACACCAGCCCCATTCCTCATTTCTTCCCCCAACCATGGACCATTCTCTGCCAGGAACGGAGCTCGTTCAGGAAGCTGGAGCCCGCTGGAAGGAAGCGCACGTGGCTTTAAAATGAGCTCCATCCCTGGGATGACAGCACTGATCTTTGCAGATTCAATTTCCCCACGTGCCGGTCTCCATCGGAAGCAGTTCCTGTGCTGCTGCGGTGGGACAGAAACGATGATGGATTTGGACACAGCCACTTAATGGCTCCGGATGCATTACAGAGGGTGTAAAAGCACACAGCATTCATCTGCAGGTGGATACAACGAGGCTTTGCCTGAGCGAGTAAAGCAATGATTGACAAACACGGAGCAAATAGCTGGGTGTGCCTCAGTCACAATGCCAACGGGCACAGCAAGGCCAACGCACAGGAGGGGGAATATTTTGCACTTGCACGATGGAGCTGTGCTTCTGAAGGTATCACCTGAAATCACAGAACTCCGCTGCCAGCTCTCACCGAGCAGCCAGCACCCGCTGAACGGCTCAGGGCTCTGCTCCTTATGAAGTCACTGCAGAAAAGTGCTGTGGGTGTGCATGGCTACGACTGGAGAACAAACCAGCACCCAGATCCCCTAATGCACATTATGAGGCTGTGCTAAAACCCTACTGCCCCACTGACCTCCCCGTAGAGTCAGGGCACAGGAACAGCCTGATCACCTCATCCTTCTTTCCTCCCCTAAAAGCAAAACACTGAAACAGCCCAGGGGCTTGGCTGTGCTCCCACACGTTTCCCATGGCTGTCAGAAATGGAGCAAAAATAGTTTCAGGCATCAGTACGGTGGGAGGAAGGTGCAGGGAGAACCCAGTCCTGCTCACGCCGATCTCACAGCACTGCTCCCGCTGGGCTCAGTGGGGCAGGTGCCACTTAAAATTCAAAGCACAGCTGAATTTGGAGTTTTTCCTACTGGAAATCTCAGTGTAGCCCACTAAAATCTTCACAGCCATCTCTGGGCTTCTTCTAAGATGATCTTTTTCCCTTTCTGCAGCTTAAAAGGGCGTCTAGACTGCCTAAACCCAGACATCAAAGTTCAATTCCTCAAATCTCTTCCTCAAATCAATTTGCTCTGCTCTCCACCCCGAACACAGCACATCTCCCCAGCACACAGGCACACGCTTCCAGACCTGTATGCCTACAGCAAATTTTGATCTGCAACAGCATCTGACAGCGATGGGGGGAAAAATACTGCTTTATGATGGGAGGGCAGAGACCACTCCAGCTACGCCATTTAACACAGCTGAATTTAATGCAGGGGATACCATGCTTTTGTGGTGCTAAGCAAGACCTCAGCACCAGGGAGGTTCTTGCATTCCATCTACCAGCGTTGGCCAACAGCAGCCTCATTCTTCTCAGATAGCTTCAAAGGGAGCATGATGGACAATTTACCTAAAAATAATGGCTTGGAGCACAAGTGTGCAGATGGGCTGCCAGCACTCATCTGTCATCACCTTGGTGCTTCCACGACGTGCATGCCCATGTGCACAGAGCACTGGAAAACCCTCCTGCTGCGGGGTGGCCAAGCAGTTGGGCTGGCACGTTACCATGCCATTTATCTGCTCACCATTTATCCAAGTGATCAGGAATTGCACTGTGGGTTTCAGCTGTAAAGAGAGTAAATACGGGTGCTACAAGGTGCCTCTGGGTGCTGGACAAATACCCAGGATGGGAAAAATCCAGCAAAAGAAAATAACTTTATTTTTCTGAACATCCAAAGCTGAGGTGGTTTGGAGCCTATCTTTTCTTTTTTCAAATGTTCCTGCGCACGCAGCTGTCACATGGTTTCACAGTGGTGTTTTATGATCACAAAGGTATGTCCCCTTCTGCAAAGTCCATGTTTGTATAAGAAATAAAAGGCAAACGAAAACAGAGGCTCGGTTACAAAACCCAAACACCGCCCATGGCCTCGCAGTGCTGCAGAAGAGGCACAATCCTGTTTCAGCTTCTCTGCAGAAATCTACTCGTCATCAGCAACGCCAGCTCCGAGTTCCGCTTGCTGTTGCAAAAAGGAGCCATAGGAAAACCTGAAGGCAAATATCAGCACAGCACTGTGCGTGCCTGCTTTTTTCCACATCCTATGTAACACACCAAAAACTTATTCACACCAAAAACGTTTTCTATTTTCCTCCCAACACCGCTTGTGCTTATATCTTGCAGCTGAAAAGCAAAACTCCGGAGCTTTTGGTGCTTCTCACAGCAAAACCAGCACTGCCAGCCATGGTTCTTGTGCCCACAGGCATTCAAAATCCCGGTGACAAAAACCCATTCTCACCAGGTCCTCTGTGCAAGAGCAGAGCTCTCTGCTGCAGCTCGGCAGCCGTGGAAAGCAAAGCTCTCTGCAGTTTTGCAATTTTTGGAGACGGACACGCTAAGCTCATCAGGCACTGCCACAAACCAGAACTATGTCCCCAAACCACCCCCACTGGAAGCAGCCAGGAGCAACCAGCCTGCACCGTGCACACCCAGCTCCAGCCCAGCCCAGCAGCTGCTTGGGGGCTGCTGGGGACGGGGAGGACTGACACAAAGACGTCAGCCAGTGTCAAAGTGACCCGAGTGGCCAGAGCCTGGCCAGTGGGCACTGCGGGACAGCAGCCACCACCTCTGGCCAGCATCCCATGCAATCTGCAAAGTTGGCCTTTCCCAGCACCATATTGTCCTCCTCTAAACCACTGTTATCCCATGTCCCCTTGGTCTGCAGGCTGTCCTCACCACTAAACCCCGGGGTAAGCACTCCCCCCAAACTTCCAATTCCCCCTGCTAGAGCCACCTGGGTTGGACGACCTCCGCCAAGCCCAACCACCACCCTGCCCGAGAGTGCCACCACTAAGCCACATCCCTAAACCACATCCCTTAGTCAGATCGGGGTGGGTGGGGATGAGCTCCTCCTCCTTTCTTCCACTCTACCAGTAACTTTTGCAAACACCCGTCATCAGAAGGACTCGGTCCAGCAGGAAGCTCCCGATCGCCGATTCACCGCGTGCCGGGGCACCGGTTGTGCAAGCTGCTGCGTCAGCCTCCACCTCCCTTATCTCACGCATCGCTGTCAACGAGGAATTACGAGAATCGAATTTTAACAAGCTGCAGACGGAAGCATTGCTGGGGATCGTGCTCGAGCTGAAGTTCAGTGCCTCGCTGAAAGCCATGGTTCTGCTCGGTGCTGGAGGAGAAGCGTGGAGGAAAGGCCTGCAGCACCCAACCAGCTGCACGGCTTACATACACGACATACACGCACCTGCCCGGCTGCACAGCCAGTTTTGGCAGCCTGGAGAGGTTCATACTGGGGGTGCAGATTGTTCTGTATCATCTGGCCCCGGTGCCAGAGTGCACTGAGTTTACTGATGCATCTGGAGTAAGGAGCAGTAAGGAATGGGATGAAGGATTGCCCTGTTGGAGGATGCCCAGACTTGGTGATGATCCAACAGCCAAATCCAATAGACAAAATGGCACTCAACCTTTCCCAGGATTAAGGTCAGGGCCTGTCTACACCTCCACGGTCCTGCTGTGAGATGGGGAGGCAGAAATCCTGGATCCAGCCCTTCTCCAACCCCACAACTCACTTCAGCTCACTCATCCTCAGGAGCTCCACTAAACCTCCCCCGCTCAGGCCTTAAAGGAACAATCACCTAAATCTTATCCTCAATCATACGCCAACCATGCCAAATGAGACTTATGAATAGGAAAGCTCCAGATACATAAAGATACTTTAAATTAACATCTTCAAATCTCAAGGTGTGACGGGGACCTGAAGTGCTAGCTGCAGCCAGCTCCTCATGGCACCACGTGAAGGCTGCTACGCACACATTTGTTTCCCAGGGCATGCAATTGTAATAGTAATAGCACAGCAAGACCTTGATCTTGCAATACACGTGGTGCATAAATGCTCCCGACATCCGAGTGAACTGCGGTATCCAAGTTCCTCAGGCTCCTTTACACCAGCTCTCAAGCTCTGGAAGAGCAAGCAGCAGGGAAGACGAATTGTAAATGCACCATTTGGTACATCGTCAACAGCCCCAGATGATTACTGCCAAAATAGGGACAGCGCCGAGGTGACTGCCTGCCTCCTGGGCAAAACTCTTTGCATTGCAGCTGGAGAAGTGTGCAGACATCAAAGAGAACAAAAGGAAACTATCTGGGGCTACCACGGGCAGAAAGGCCCTCCTGGCCCGTCGGCACCGCTACAACCAGGACGCACCCGGAGCCTTTCATATCCTGCACGTGCCTGCAAGGAGGAGAAACCCTTTGCTGCAGGAGCAGAGCGCAGCTCTTGCTCCCTTTGCAGCTGAATTTTGGCAGCATCTGTGCACACAACAGCATCCATGCACACAACAGCATCCGTGCACGCAGCAGTGTGCAGAGCATCGCGTGCTACCGATGCTCCGAAGCGGGAAGCGAGACAAGCCGAGTGCTGAACGAGGTCTTATTAATAACACTTAGCTATTGATTGTGCTTCACATCTTTGAGCACTTTGCCAACATTAATTAATTAAGGTGTTTTCCATTTAAAGCTGGGAGGAGACTACAGCAAGAGCATCGAGTGAGATGCACCAACCTCCTGGCTCAGCCCCGCACATCTTCGCTCCCCAAACTTTGTGTTTCCCCAGGAAATCTCAGTTTTACTGGAAATTAGTGAAAATCCAAGCGCTGATGCAGCAAAACCCTTCACCCAGGAGGTCAGACGTGCACCCTGGCATGACCCCAATGGCACGTCCCAATGGCGGTGGGAACATCACCTACCCACCTGCGTCCCTATGCCTGCGTCCCACCACTGTGATGTCAGCAAGACTTTGGCCAAAAGGGTTCAGACGCTCAGAACCTCCCATAAAAATCACACAGAGATCCAGGGACAGGAACGCTGACCTTCACCCTGGCCTGCACCCTGGCTTAGACAAAGCTGAAATATCAGGAGCGAGGGGTCCGGATGATTAACGCTCCCACCAAGGACTGTGACAACACACACATTTCATTCCTAGCTCTGTACACACGCCCACCACCCAGCCTGCTCTCACCTTGCTGAATCCCCCCACTTTTGTTTTAAATGCCAGAAAAAAGCCCTGGAAGCACACCTCACCCTGCCCGTGTGTGAGCACTAACAGCTCGCCGGAGCAGGGAGACGTCTCGGTGTGCACAAAAAGGGCAGAGTTATTACCTCCAGCTGTCTTAAGCTGCACTCTAATTATCTGAATAACGCATTTCACAAAGGCAGTGTTAATTACCGAGCCAACACGGCATGGAGGCACCCATTTACCTCTGCTCATGGAACTTCGGACCGGTGCAGAGCACCCACCATAGTGCAGCCAATGGGACTGGGATTGCGCTGCGTGTGGGACTGTCCCCAGGGCACCTCCAAACCCCCAAATTCTCCCTTGTGAGCCATGGGCTGGTGGCTGCCCACCCTATTTCCTAATCTCTGCCGTCCCACAGCACATCTTGTGACACCAAACCGCTGGGTGCCAAACGGCTACTGGTAACGGAGCTCTTTGGAGATGGGGGTTTTCATGGAAGGCTTAGGGTGGAAGGGACCTTGAAGAACTGGATGATCTGAACAGAGATGCTCGTTTTCACCCCATCCTTCTGAAACCATCCTGAAATCCTCAAGGGAGAGCTCAAGGCTCACCACACGCCTATGAGACCCACCTATAGAAGCAGACATAGTGATGGATGAGAACGTGTACAGGCAGTGGTAGGAAATCTGGGGAGGAAACCCAAACCAGAGCGAGCCGAATGAGGGTTTTCTGCTGAGACCAAGCATCCTTCCCATTCTCCTCGATACGGGCGATGAACACAACGCACTTCATGCACAATTTTACACTTAACTGATTGGTTCTGCTGTAACACATGGCTGGATGGATCACGTTTTAAATGCCAGCCTCCTCAACACATGGGGAAGGGAAAAAACCACACTACAGCTACACGGGCTCCTTCCAACCTCTCAGACTCCCAGCCAAACCCACCAGCTCCAGAACTGGGAAGATGAGCAGTGCTGGGGGCTGCTCCAAGGCACTGTCCCCATTGCTGGGCACCAGCACCCCGCAGCGGGCACGTCCACGTCCCCGCAACGCTGTGGGGTTGCTCAGCAGAGCGCAGACACTGGCTGGAAGGCAGCAAGTGTCTTCAGCACCGTTACAGTATCCCGATTGTTTCCCAGCGTGCTGACAGTAAAGGGAACCACAGAGCTCTGCCATTACCCAATGGGTTGAAAATCTCAAAGAATGGAAAAAAGAAACCCTACAAAACATCCCAAATCCTCTCCCTTGCTGGAGCGTGCTGCCACAAACACACAAACCCCCAGAGCAGAACAATCCCAACCCAAACCCAACCTCCACAGGACAGATCCTATGGAACAGGTGGGATCCCCCCCACCACAGCAAAACCCAACAGGTTGGCTGGAACGAATCCACCAATTAATCCCTCTAAATCAATTTGCATTAACACCACGCACGCCGGGGTGAGAGCAGCGTGCCGGCAGCGCCGATGCTGCCTTCCAAAAGCCCCAGGTGAGCCCCAAACCGAAACTCAAACCTCTCCATAACACACGGCCCCGGGCTGGAGGACACCAGGGTCAATGAGTAACGAGGCAGCGGTGCCGTGGCTGTCACACAGGTGGAAATCCAGCTCCGTTCCCACAAAGGGGGAGGGCTCGTGTCATGCATGCCCCAACACCGAGGGTGAGTTACGGCCCAACCCCACGATTCTTGGGTGAATTTCCAGATATTTACAGCATTCTGATGGTTTTAAGCCAACAGTGACCACCTCGCTGAGCGGAGAGCGCTGAATTTCAGCCAGACCCGACCAGAGCCATGCAGAAGCAATCTCCCCCCTCCCTCCCCCCCCCCCCCCCNACTCTGGGGGGGCTGAACTGCCTGGGGGGTATAGGATGGCATAGGGGGGCTGCATAGGGTGGTACAGAAGGGCTGCATGGGGGGGCACAGAGAAGCTGTATGGGATGGCACAGGGGGCCATGCAGGCTGGCATGGGGGGGTCGTGCAGAACGGCATGCAGGGGCTGCATGGGATGGCATAGGGGGTCTGGAGGACGGCATGGGGGGGTCATGCAAAGTGGCACGGGGGGGCTGCACAGGATGGCATGTGGGGTCCATGCAGGGTGGCAGGCAGGGACTGTGCAGGGGGGCTG
>WBMW01005581.1:166663-181384 GCA_013396635.1 Penelope pileata
GATGTGCAGGGGAGAATGGGACTGCAAAAGGGAATAGGGCTGTGGAAAGTGGGGTACGAGGGGGAATGGGGCTGTGCAAGGGGGTGCACAGGGGAACAGGGCTGTGCAAAGTGATGCAAAAAGGAATGGGTTTGTGCAAGGGGTGTACAAAAAGGAACAGAGTCGGACAGGGGGAATAGGGCTATGCGGATGGGGGGTGAAAAGCAGAAGGGGCTCTGCAAGGGGGGGGGGAATGCCCCCTACCTGCAGCCCCCCCTGCATGGAGCAGGAGTGCAAGGAAGGGTTTCTAGGGGGAGTGTGGGGGGGTGCAGTGCTGTGGCAGCTGCTGCATTGGTGCCCTCCACCCCCCCCCAGTCCCTCCTGGGCAGCTCTGCAGGTATGGGAGCACTGCAGTGCAGCCAGGGCGACCCGCAGCGCTAATTAGTGCTGCTGTTAATTGGGTTTGGCCGTGCCCAGAGGCTGGCTGTAGTGAGCAGAGGGAAAAAGGGCTCAAAATTAATTAAATAATAATAATAAAATAACAACACTGGAGGGGTGCTTCTCTCAGCACTGATTTGAACTCTCCCATGTTTGGAGGAAGGATTTGGGGGTTTGGGGCATTTTTTTTGGGTGCTGCTTCTGCAGGAAGCACCGATCTGATCCCAGCTGATGGGCAGAGAGCGGCTGCACTCAGCGTGGGGAGGGAAACCCTTTAGTGTCTGTGCAGCTCTGGGTGCAGGAGCTGAGGGAGTTCGTTAAGCACATGTAGGAACTGAGCTCTAATTGAGGGAAATGCTCAGGTTCTGCCTGATTTGCATGAGTGTTTGCTGCAAAGTGTGCCTGCCAATGGGAGGTGTCTGCATGCAGCAGATAACCCCAAGGTGCAGTTGCAAAAACTTGAGCACGCTGTGAGCTTCAGCAGGGTCAGCCTCCAAGTGCATTGTTTTTGTCAGAAAAATAAATAAGGTTAAAACTGAGCCTTCCAAGAACACATCCAGCTGCTGAAGCAGAGTCCAAGTGCTGCTTCTCATCCAATCTGCCCTTAATAACAGAGTGGTTCAGGTGCTCTATTTGCAGCATTGGGATTTTTTTTAATTTTTAAATGCAAGAGAATTGCTTCGCTGTGCTATCTGCAAACAGAATGTTTCTTAAACTGTGTGGACTCATCCATACATAGAACCCAGCTTTAAAAATTTCCCGTTTTGCTGTAAGTCCTGCTGGGATTCCCCTGAAGTCACCTCCAAAGCTTCTCTCCCTTCTGTGTTCCTCCTCCTTCCTAGGGAGCAGCTGGGCCCCTTTGGAGCTGGTGCTGATCTCAGAGGATGGGATTCCTCCTGCTCAGAGCTCGCTGCAAACAGCACAGTGCTGTGCTGGGGGCCCTGGGGCTCCTTGGAGGAGGATGGGGCCGTGGTCTGTAAGGGTGATACCGGAGGATGGTTTGGGGCTGGGCTGGTTCCTTGCAGAAGGCTGAAATCCTCAAAACCAGGGTGAAAGGAAGTGTTAAGAAAGGAATTCATTCCCTTCCTCCAATTAATCTGGAATTAACAAAAAAAATAATTAAAGACTAATTAAATAGCCAAAATGAGAAACATTATTTCCCCAAATTTCTTTCCTTTTTTTTTTTTTAGTTCCAGCTTTTAGCAGCAGACATCCCCAAGGGATGGATGGAGTCCCCGGGGGCACAGAGGGATGGAGAACATCACCCACAGCCCCATGGGGAGCGTGGGCCAAACCACGGCTCTGCAGCGTGCACTCAGCATCCTCCTGCAAGGGCATCCTGGGACTGAAGGCCCCTTGGTTCTGGGCAGCCTTCTAGCAGTAGCATCACGTTCCAGCAGAGAATATCCAAGCGGTGTAAATGGGGATGGAGAAAGGCTGGAGGTGCTGCCCATCCTGCTTGCTCTCGTTGCAGCCTGGGTTGTTCAGCAAAGGGAACAGGAGCAGGTGTGGGAGATGGAGAAGGGCTGGGCAGCACGTGGTACCCCGGGACCTTCCAGCACGTCACTTTGCTGTTCAGATCAGCACTGTCTGTGGTTTAATATGTACAGTATGCACAGGAACCATCCTAACTAAACGGGGAAAGCCTTTTGTGTGAGGAATGAATGTTATCCATTACAGCCCTTTGACATGACTCAATTAAATCCTTCCTCCTCCAATTAAACCATCAGCCAGAATTTAATAAAAACAAATTCCTACGTGTCGTCCTCCAGAATGATGGCCTCTGAGATCACGCAGGCTTGTGTAAATTCTGCTGATGGCTTTTGTGTCACTTCCACGAGACAAAAAATTGCCTTCTGTCGGTGTGTTGACATTGTTTTCTCATCTGTGTCTCTGTTTGCAGTACAACTCCCAGCTGGAGGGATGCAGCGTGCATCACTGGTGCGTCCCTACAGCTGCAGCGGGGGTTGGCTCTGCTGCTCTGCCTCGCTGTGCCCTGCCATGCTCCGGTGCAAACAGAGCTGTTTGGCCTGTCCCAAATGTCCCTGGAGGCATCTGTGGGGTTGGTTGGTTGCAAGGAAAGCAGGTCAAAAAGTACACTGAGACCAGCAAGCTTTTGCGACGATTACACTGTAGCCTTGCTGATGCTCTGTAGCTGAAATGGTTGTGTTGTAGTTTATGGTACCCAACTTGCAGTGGGATCACGCACTAGCAAGGGTGGGCAGGTTAGAAATTGGGTGAGCATTCTGTTTCCCCTGCAATGCCACCATGAGATGTCCCCATCCCAGGTTCTGTGCGGGTGAAAGCGTCCCAGCGACCTTTCTGGGGACCCCAAAACCAGCACCATTCCTGGCTGTGAAATGTCTGCTGTGGGGGAATTGCATCACTGCAGCTTAAGGCAGCAAAACCAGCTCGAGATCCAAACCCCCATGCAGACACAGCCCGGTTACCCCAGCATGGACCTGGAGGAATCCTACTGGGAAGGGGGAGAAAATCCTGATTGTCTCTGGTAAACCCATTTTATGTAATAGGAAGCAGATTTCCAGACCCCTTGCAAACAAATGGCTTTGTGGCGTATTTCCCAGCTGAGCGCATCGACGGCACCAGCCCTTGCGTGGCTCTATTAAAGCCAACATTTGTTTAATGAACTGCAGCAATCCAATGAATCCATGCATGCCCAGCCCACGCTGGAGCTTCTACAGGAAGACCTTGGGTCCTCTCCCCAGTGATGAGCCACCCCTGCCACCTGTGAACCCTCACACATCTCTCACCTGGCTGGGGCTGCTCCCTGCAGCTGAAAGGGGAATTCAGGCACTGACACCCCAGGGACATGGCTCAGTGGTCAATATTGGTGGTGGGTGGAAGGTTGGACAGGATGATCTTAGAGGTCTTTGCCAACCTTAATGATTCTGTGATTCTGTGAAATCAGCTCTTGGGAAGAGAAGAGTGGGAAGTCCACAGAGACATCTGCTCTGCAGAGCCAATTTACGGCTGCTCAGACGCTGTCATAAGGATCAGATGAAAACTTAAATGAACAGAGAGATTCTGAGGCGCTTAGATAGCAGGATAATAATCGCCAGGAAAAAATCCTGTGATCAATCAGCAGACAAATCTATACTTAAACGAGGTGTTAGTGGGACGGATGCAAGAAAGGTGATTATGGGCTGCCGCCGTGTTTCCTTTGGCAACGAGGACGGGGGGTCAGTGCACCCTGTCATTAGTACAGCATCAGCATTCCTCTGACAGCTGCTTTGTCCCGTGGAGTCAATTCCTACCAAGACCTGACGCTAGCAGGAGGCAGGAGTACACCTCTGCACCCACCGTGCTATGAAGCATCTCTGGAAGTCTGCCAGCAATGTACCTTTTCTTCTTTTTTTTTTTTTCCCAAGTTGCCACCAGCGAGGTGGACTAATCCTATAGAGACGATAAACATGCAATTACTTTTCCCACTAAACGATGAAAGCTCTAAAAATATATCCAGATCATGTTTCAGCACTGGGAAGGCAGCTGGAGCCAGACACAGATGTATGTACACAGTGTGATCTGTGGGCACTGCTTAAGAATTCAGAGTGCAGCCATCGGCTCTGTGTATTGAGGGTTGCATTGGTGTCCATCTCCTTAGCGCAGATGGGCTGCAGTCACCTTCTCTGAAAATAACTCATTTTCAGGGTTGAGAGAGAGATTCTGTAGCTTTGTATCAGACAATTCTGGTGCCTTAGCTCTTGGTTACATAGGAAATAGTGCAGCCCTGTTTCACAGGGGGTAAACTGAGGCACCGTGGGCTGCGAATGGATGGAGTGATGCTGCAGAAATCCCAGCCAGAAATCACAGCCAGCCTCTCGAGTATGGTAGGAACAGTTCTCCCATCCCTTGGGTGGGAGTTGCAGTGTTCCTGGTGCTCTGTGCTCTCCCTCCCGTGATGGGCACTTTCTGCAGCACAGGGGTCAGGGTCAAGGACCAGGGGATGCTGCAAGCCTGGGACATGGCTCTGTGCTGTTGGCTCCGAGGGGCTCAGCATATTTTCTGCTTTCGTGCAAAAAAAACCAAACCAAAAGCAAACCACTGTTTGGGTATTGCCCCAACACATGTTGGCTGAACAGGAATTCTGCTGCACTCAGGTGGCTGAGGTGCCCGAGCATAACCTCCACCACGGGAACACAGGGCGCACGCTTCTTTTAACAGAGTCAGTTTAACTTTTGACATAGATTACATTAAAAAAAAAATAAAAAATAAATCCACAACCGCAAGCGTGATAAAGTATCTCAGTATAAAATCAATAGTGAGGCGATTAGCAGCCTTTGAGGAATTCTGGCCCCGAGTCAGCCCGTGGCACAGATCAAGCCAGGTGCTGCCAGCTCCGTGCCCGCACCGCTCCTCCTCCCCCAGCACCCAGGGGTGCCACGCACACCCCATGCTCCCAATCTGCTGGATGTCACGGGGCCAGGGGACACCTTCTCTCTTTTCCTAATGCAGGATGCTGGGTTAGGGCTGGGAGGGTGGGTTTATGGACCCTGTAAAGTACATTTGCCTGTGCTCCACTTCCAGCATGTCCCAAAATAAAAGCACGGGAGATGCTTTGCTCCGCCAGCATCCCCAGGCTGTCAGGGCTTTGTTATCTGTTCCTCCGCTTCTGGGGAACATTTGAGATAGATTGTGAGCAATCTGCAGTCCTGGATTGACAGCAGCAGGCATCAGCACATCGCCAGGAGCTCGGCCCTGGATTAAAGAGGAGGAGGATGGGAGCCTTATCAGCTCGGCTGGAAGCTGTTTCCATGAGGGCTGGAGGATGCCTGGAGCCAGGAAGTTTCACTGATGAGCTGGAGAAAAATGACTGATACTGATAATAACTTTTCCTGAAAGCTGCTCCCTGAATCTGGCATGCAAAGGGAAATGCCTTCAAATGAAGGCCTGGGGGAGCAAGAGGGATCCAAGGGAAAGGTGATGTCCTCGTGCCTGGAACACATCCATCAGAGAGGGGGTGCTCAGGGAGAGCTGGGGACTGTGAAAACACAGGGATGCTAAATCCTTTAAAATTAAAAAAATAAATAAAATTAATTCCCTGGAGTAATCTAAATGCATCATTAAGCACCAGGGGAGCAGGAGGAGCGGTGGGTACCAGCCCATGGGGTGAGATCCAAGGATGTGCTCATCTGTCCCAGCTGATGGCAGAGGGGCTGGCAGGAGGTGATGCCCATAAAACCTACAGCGAGCAGGACACCTGCCAAGCTCCCATGTGTGCTCCCTGTCAGCAGGTTTTATAGAAGCAGAGATCTCTACAAAGCTATTAATGTCTCCTATGCCCATGTCTTGTATGAGGGTAACGTGTTCGTCCCGTAAAGTCAGCGACTCCGTAACGCAGTACTCAGCTTTAGGGCAATTTTTTGCGTTATTAACTTTGTTCTGGTGCACATGGACAAACAAAAGCTCTCCCCAGTGAGAAGCCCAGGATGAAGCTGTGTTGGGCACTGAGCCCGAGGTGGACATGAAGCACTCATGACTTCAAGAGCAAGAGATGAGACGTGAGGGAATGGCTCCACATTGTGCAGGGGAGGGTCAGGTTGGACGTTAGGAAAAACTTCTCTGACAGAGTGCTCAGGCACTGGCACAGCTGCCCAGGGAGTGGTGGGGTCACCGTCCCTGGCAGTGCTTAAGAACCATGGAGCTGGGGCACCTGGGGACATGGCTCCGTGGGTATTGGTGGTAGGTGGATGGTTGGACTGGATGACCTTAGAGGTCTTTTCCAACCTTAATGATTCCATGTGACCTGAGTAATGTGAAATGCAGATGTTACCCAGATGTGCAGCACGAGGGGCTGTGTCCCACCGCTCACTGCTGCCCCAAGGGCTGGGACGAGCACCAGAGGTGCCCCAGGACCGCTTCACCCATTTCCTCACTTCCCGGTGGCACTTCCATTCACACCAGCAGTTCGTCATCTGCAGCCGTCCAGCTCGCCTCAAGATTAAGATCTGCCTCATTTGCAGTTACATAATTAGCAATTAGCCTAATTTCACTCACATTAAATTACATTTTTTTTTTTAATAAATATTATCTTTTCTGAGAAAAAAAAGTAAAACGGCACGGGTCTGCTTCAGAATATTTTACAGAAAGCAACGGCATCATTATCCTGTGCTCAGATACAATGTCTAGATACTTTTAATGAAAATATTCATTATTGCTAATTTGCATCCCTTTCAGCTCTAGGAGGGAAATCAAATGAAGATGTCACAACAGTGCTGCCTCTGCCTGGGGAAAGAGGAGACACGGTGACCCCCAAACCCCCCGACGCAGCACGTGGTGGGGAAGCTCTGCATCATCCTCGTAATTAGAGGCAGCGCTGGGTGGAAGATGGGCAACGGAAATCAGAGGGGAAAAAGCCTGCAGATGTAAAGAGGAGGGGAAGAGAAGAAGGAGCACGTTGGAGAAATAGCACGTGGACCCTAACCAGAGCTCCCCGAGGCTTGTTGGAGCAGGAATCCTCGAGGTGTGTAGGAATACTGATGTTCACCGGGATGGCGATGGGTTCTTGGGGTTGAGTGGAGGCTTTCCCTGAAGATAAGGAACATGTTAAATGCACTTCTTACTTGCTAGCAACAAAACGTCCATTAGTACAAGGAGATAGAGATTACACCTCCGAAACGCACGCCTCGCTGAGCTCGGAGAGTGAAGCTAAAATAATCTTTATAAAGCAAATAGGGGCGAATACTTAAAAGTAATAAGAAGTCGGTGAATATTCATCCGAACTCTTAAGCAAATTTGCCCTTGTCCTATTTGCATCTCTCTTGTGTTCCCTGCCCGCACGGTGCGGTTTTATTAGCACAAACATTCACAGAAAGTGGATTTGAAGCTTGAATACCCATGGGAAATGAATTTTGAATTCACTTGCTGTGTGCAGTCACCCAAGAAACTTGATCATAATTGTTTATTATACTTAAATATTTATATGGTGGGAGCACTCGCTAGATACCAGGGCCATGCTGGGTGCTGCATGGGCTCTGCCTCTGTCCCCAGCAGGCACCAGAGGTGCTGTGTGATGGCTCTGGCCAGGCTTGGTCACCCCGATGAATGGCAGCTGCAAATTTTGAGGTCAGGAACAAGCACAGGGGTGCATGCATCAATGTGTTCCTGCAAGTTTCCAAGAATGTTTGAAAAAGCTGTGATGTGGCCACTGAACAGCAGGACCTCACGTGGGGTGCTCGTAGACGTTTGGGAGGGAGCTGGGGTGAGTTGGGAGCATCCTCGCCATAGCTCTTTTCTGGTCCTGAATAGAGCCATAGAATCATTAGGGTTGGAAAAGACCTCTAAGATCACCCAGTCCAACCTTCCACCTACCACCAATATTGAACACTGAGCCACATCCCCAAGTGCCCCATCTCCATGGCTCCTGAACACCTCCAGGGACGGTGCCCCCACCGCTCCCTGGGCAGAAATCCCACGTTGCAGGCTCCAGTGCTCAGCTGGAAGCTCAGAACCCCAAGCTCGCAGGGTGTGTGGGATTTACATTGAATTCCTCTATTTTCCTTTCCCCATTTCGCATCTGTAAATGCTTTGGAAAGCACCACCCACAGCCACGTGCAGCAGCACTGCCTCCTGCAGCAGATTCCTGGCTGGGAAGCAGAGATCCGAAGGCACCAAAGCTGCCCTTTTCGTTATTATTAGCAAAAATGAGCAACTTCCTGCAACGCAGGACCCTTGTTTGGCTCTGTTACATAGCATCCTACAATCTGTGCCCCAAAGACTTGCTAGCAAAGCTGCCCCTGCTTCAGACAGCAATGAACTTTGCAGATGGTTTTCTTGCAAAGCACCAAATAAATTGTATTTTGGGGAGCATAAAGGGGATTTCCATCCTGTGCAAAGCCACAGTGTTGCCCTGCCAACTGCAACATCCTGGAACCAGCCATGGCCGAGCCTGTGAGCAGCATCACTGCATTCCCAGTGCTTGTGGAGAGAGGGAGGAAGCACATCAAGAGCATGTTTTAAGACCAATCTTAACTAAATTATTTCTTTCTATTGCCTGCTTCAGTCTGGAATGCAATGAGCGAGCAAATTTTTTATGATTATGGAGAAATAAGTGCAAGGTCAAATCCCTGCTGGAAAGGGGGTAGGCTCTTAGCATTGCACCAGTGAATTACCAACTATTAAGGGCTGATGAACAAAAAGAAAGCTGAATTTGCAGCTCAGGTTACAGTAATAAGGATGCACAAGAGAGCAAGAATTGCATTATCCATGCACCGATCTCACACGTTTCTCTTCTTGCAGATTCATAACGGGAGGAGCAGATTCAATGCCATCACTTGGAGCAGTGCCCGTCCCCATTGGCTTTCCCAACCCTTCCATACGACCCTGGCTGTTAATTATCACCGCCGTCATCGTGTTCGTGTGTCAATTTGCATTCACAACACACCGTGGTGCAACAGTTGTCTCTCCAAAGAGACTGCGAGTGTTATTGACAGCCTAACTGAAGCCTTCAGTAATTACCAAAAATTTCAGTTGTCCCAAAGATTCAGCGTTTCACGGTGTTCCCTTTGAATGGAGGCAACTGAGGCGGTGCTGGTACCCAAAAGGAAAGCTGTGATCATGGAATCATTAAGACTGGGAAAGACCTCAAAGATCATCAGCCCAACCACGCACCTATCACCAACATTGCCCATCAAACCGTGGCCAGAAGTACCACATCTCCACGTTTCTTGAACATCTCCAGGATGCTGCAAATGGGAGAAGCAGAAGGGAATGTGATGAGAAAACCCAAGACAAACCCAGATGTGGATAGAAAGGGCTGAAGGTATCTCCTGTAACAAAATTTGTGCCAAATGGGTTAAAAATGCTGCCTCTGGGTCAATGTTCTATTGCGTGCAGAGCTGAGATTGTCTTACAGCTTGAAGTGGTTAATGCTACAGTGCCTATAAATGAGGGAATTAATGACACTGAACTTCACAACAAAAAATTAAAGGCGCCCCAAAGAATGTTCCCTTAATTGTAGCAGCCCGCTGCATTAAAGCTGCAATAGGAAAATTCATTTACAATTCAGCTATTAAACTGCAAACCATTACCACTGCCTTTATGGCTTTATATTCCTCTAACGAATTTATTATGTAATTACTCTGTGCACCAGCACCGTTCCTGGCAAGTAAAGTTGAAGTCAGGCGCCTCTTTCAAACCCCACACAGCTCTGTGTTTCCAGGTGTAATTTGTACCAAAGGGGAAAACCATTCCAGAGCACTTTGAGCATGGATCCAGATTGCCGACCAGAGGCTTCCAGTGCCCAATCTCGGAGCGTTTTGGTGTGGAAGAGCTGGGACAAGGACCTGCAGTGGGCTGGGGTGGGTAAGGGGGGGAGGTGGGAGAGGAAATAAAACTGCACGGCTCGCTCCTGCACCTCCTGGAGTGGCATTTTCCAACCCTCTGTGGGCTCAGCCAACCCAGTGATGAAAAAAATACACGAAAAATAAAATAACATAAACATGCAATAAAATAAAAACAAAGTAAAAACAAAATAAATACAAACGAAATCGCGTTTTCTGCCTCTTATTTCCCACTGCTGCAAAACAAACCGAGGAACGCTCGGGCACGACGCACAACCCGCATAAAGGGGCATTAAGCAGGACACACATTTCCCAGGCGGAATGACTGCGTGATTGTTGGGAGCTGCAAATAAATTCCCATCATGTGCCACCCCCCTTCCGCACCACGCTCGCCTCAAGGAGGGACGTGGCTGCTCGGCAGCCTCCCGGCCCCATTAAGGAGCCCATTCTGCTGCCTTTGGGGATGCTGCCAGCCTGCATCCGTCGGGCTTTGCACAGACCCAGGTTAAACATCACCCCCAGCCATGCCACCCCCCCGTCACCAACTTCTAGGGAGCAATTCCTTTATCTCGGAGCACTTTATTCCATCCTGAGCTGCTGTTCTCATCGCCTGTGCTCACACCTTGCATGCACCTTTGGGATGCACGCACACAGCAGTGCTTTGTTGAGCTGGGTTTAATGCACACTTAAAAGAGAAGGGAGGAAAAATAACAAGACCCCTCCTTTTTTTTTTTCCTCTTAATTATAAATCATCACAGTTTTGCTGTTCTTCCAATTTTTTTTTTTTAATTTTATTTTTAGAAGGAAGTTCTTTGGGTGTCCCAAAGGCTGTTAATCCCAAAGAGAACACAAAGCAAGGGGGGCTCTTCCAATTCAAACAAAAGTCCCTTTTCCCAAATAAATACTATTTTTGCATACCACAACCTTTATGCACACCTTTCTCAAGGTTCACCCCAAATTTCCCACTTCCTTGTCTTAATCCCCTGGCAGCCATTGGGCGCTCAGCTGCCCCAGGTTCAGCACCAGGTGGGCTCAGTGCACACCAAAACGATGAAGACTTTTAGAAAGAAAAGCCCCCAGCTGAGTGCATCTCACCAGCAGCTATCACATTTAAGGAGAAGCCCCTCCAGGTCCAGGTGTGTGCCTGGCCATGCCGTTCCCAGCTCTGCAGAACATCACCAAGGGGAACTCAGCAAAAGTTTGGAAAACGTTGGGCACCACGTCAATGGAAACTGGGCAAAAGCCTTGTGCAGTGATGCTGCTGGGTGCTATGGGCTAGGAAATGCTGGAGAAGAAGAAATATTGTGTTGGCTTTGGGAGCAGCACGAGGAGGTGGAAGGCAGCCTGTAGATGGGCTGCTCACCAAGGTCAGGAGGATGCCACGGCAGATGCTAAGACAATTAATGACAATTTCCCCAGTCACTCCAATGGGGCAGAGCCCAAGGGCAGGGATTTGGCATTCACAGCAGAATGTGCTCCTCTGAGCTTCCCATTGGGTCTGTATGGACACCCAAATCTCTGCTGCACCCAAAAGCTCAGCCCATCTCCCACTGCTGAGCCCCACACCCCAGTTTGCAGTCACGGGCACCACGGATGGAGCTGGCGGTTGCTATGGCGACTATGGATTTTTCTTTAAAATCCTGCAAAAAAGAGAGCAAAGGCCATGAAACCACCAGAAGAAAATCTCCCTTGCAGGAAGGACTCAGCTTCAGGGTGAGACGCTCCCATCAAACATCTCCATGTTCACTGCCCCTTGGCCAACACCGCTCACCGGAACTTTGACATCTCTCTGCAAGACATCAGCCCCAGCCCAGCAACTGCATTTGTTTCAGTTATTTTCCAAACATTATCTAAAGCTGCAGCCCAACAGAGGAACTGGGTTTTAATTGTAGCCCTTCTGGTGGGGCATCTTCCTTTGTCGATGAATTATTTTAACTCATGGAGACGCAGCAGGATTGGCAGATGGGAGCACCAAAATTCCACCTTGTCCTTTGCTATTTTACAAAGCTGCTTGGTCCCTCCCCAGCCCCAGGAGCTGCCACCCATCAATGACTCCATTGATTTAATGGTGGAACTGCATGGCACCAAAATTCAGATGTGCTGCTGCGGAGCCATTCGTATGCATGCAAGCAGAGCCTGTCACAGATGGATTTAAATGAAGTAGCTGGAAAATCCCCTGCAAATATTTAGTTGGGGTAAGGAACATAGAGGAAACCCAGCTTTTGAAGCCATCTCGCAGCAACTTTTGTTCCCATGGTGACTAATGTTTATGTTTGTATCCATTCCAAGTGTTTCTATCAGATTTTCTTCATCGAGCAGCTGTTACAAGTCATTTCACCAAGACAGATGATCCTGATAAGGAGCAAAGTTTCCATTCTACACAAATGCACATTTATTTAATAAAAAAACCCAAATAATTCCAACCTGGAAAAAGAGCCATGCTTCAAGTAATTCATTACCATTGCAGCAGCATGATGGAAAGGGATTGAAGGCACAGCCACTGCCTAGCAAGAGGGTGAAAACACCACGGTAGGAAATAAACAAAACAACTCTGGAAACACCAGTAGCTTTATTAAATGTGGCTGTGACCTTTCTCTGCCTTGAGCTTTATGCACAAGCACCATACCTGAAAATGACATCCTGCTGCTTGCAGTGGGGTTGGCAATAAGAGGGGGGATTCCTCCCGCTCCCATCCTCCTGCACCGCCTCGTAACTCCAAAGTCCCAATGAGAGGGATCAGAGGAAGTGAGCACAGCCCGTGCCTTTGGGTCTAATGATCCACAGCCCTCAAATGTTCTCCACTGCAGTTTTTATGTAACAGTCACAGAACCACGGAATGGTCGAGGTTGGAAGGGATCTCTGGATGTCACCTGGCCCAACCACCAACGTCCATCCCAACCAGACAATCTAGCTGGAAGATCCCTTCCAACCCGAGCTATTCTATGATTCTATAAACTTAAATACTGATTATTTTATTATTGTTATTATTTTAAAAGGGTGGTTCATGATCAACTTCTTGGAAAAGAATATTTGAGGCATATTTTAGCTTATGTTAAAATAGCTTCTGGCCAAGAACTGGCAGTACAAGCTCCCTGGTTGGGTGTAGACATGGACTCTGTGGGCTCTGCAGCTTTCGCTGGGCTCATCTGGTGTTAATGACAAGAGGTGGGTGCTGCAGTGGCCTCTGACATCTTCTGCCTTTGTTTTTTCCCTTCTGGAAAGATCAAACCAGCCAAGACACAGAGCCTGGAGAAGCTGCAGAGCCTTTGGAGGTGGCACCTCCCAATCCCAGAGCTACCCTACCTAAAGGCTCTTTGCATTTGCCTCCATAACCCCATCCCCAACACGACCCCATCATCACTCCCTACGTTTGCTGGTGCAGAGCAGCAGGGTTATAGGGGCTCCTCTCACAGGATGATGCTTTACTCCCGCAGTCTTATTTTATTTTATTCTTCTAATTATTATAATTGTTAAATCTGTGCTTACACAGACCCTTGCTGACAACCTAGCAGGGAACGACCACTCCATGGCCCAACATGAGGCTCCAAGTCAGGGCACGTGTCAGCAGCAGCCGGGTGCTGCTGACTGAAAATAGCTGCCCCACACAGGCATTGGCACAAACTGTGGAGCTGCTTTGCCTTTTAATCGCTCCTAAATCCCATCTCACCGCACTGCAGAACACAAAACATAAGGAAATGATTTCCATTGTTAACATCCTCCTCCTTAATTTGAAAATTTCCTGCGAGTAATTGAAATTCCTGCTCTGTGAAAGCCTTATCTACTGCTTTGTTTAGTTAGATTAAGAGAGATGGGACCTGCCTCTAGTTTGGATTTGCTAAATATTTTTCCATGCTTTCAGAAGCATTTATTGCACAAACTGCTTCAGCCTGCTTGAGCCTTTGTTTTGGTCACAAACCACCATTGTGTTGGAAGTCAATGGAATTGGGCACGATGGGAGACCTGGGCTTGCAGACCCCTCCAGCACAATGATGCAAGCATTCCCCTCCTGCCTTCATGCCCTAAGTCAGATGTACAAAGCTGTAGTGGGGCCTGGAAGTATTTCAGCTCTGCATCCTCCACTGCTTCCATCAAATATGGGGATCGCCCGGGTTCTCCAACTTCACTTCCCGAGTTGTGCGGGGCTGAAGCTTGGCTCGCCCACCCAGGAGTGCCCTGCAGCAGTTTGCTTAGCAGCTGTTCAGTGTTTCTGCTGCACTGCTCAGCACCAGCAGCCCACACACCTGCAGCTCCCATCGATTTCCATTGAAGCTGGAGATACCTTCAGCACTTCCCAAAAATCAGACCGTGTGTTGCAGTCCAATAAGCAGCTCGTTCCAATATTCAACTCAGGCTGGATATTAGGAAAAAATTTTTCTCCAAAAGAGTGCTCAGGCACTGGCACAGCTGCCCAGGGAGGTGGTGGAGTCACTGTCCCTGGAGGTGTTCAAGAAACGTGGACATGTGGTGTTTGGGGACACGATTTAGTGGGCAATATTGGTGGTAGGTGGATGGTTGGGCTCAATGATCTTAGAGGTCTTCTCCAACCTTCATGATTCTGATTCCAGCACCCATCCTGCCTTGAAGCACCCAAGTCTGCTTCCTGCTGTCCTGCCTGGTGTGCAGGAGGGTGCTCTGCAAATGCAATCACAAACGTAATTGCTCTCCCCTCTACAATGCCCCAGAGCAGCCCCCAGTGCATTCCTACCTCCCCCTATTTCCATGCCCAGAGGTCAGACCCTGCTGCTCTGCCCATCATTTTCCTGCTGGGGTGAGCCTTGATGCAAAATCACCCTTTATTCTCCATTATTTAGAGAGCATTGGGTGAAAGCAATGCAAACTCCTCATTTCTCTGTCTCCTGCCTCTTGTGCTGCCCTGGTGAGGGGATCCCACATACACAACCCACCCGACTTCTCCTGTTTGCAAAGCAACAGACAAAGCAATGAGATCCAGAACAGTTTTGCTTGCAGACACCCAGCGAGACAATTCATGTGTTGTTTTTTTTTT
>WBMW01005581.1:181414-289593 GCA_013396635.1 Penelope pileata
TAAATACTGGGGAAAGCAGGAACATATGCAATGGGGGATGGGTGGGTGCAGCATTTGTAATGCTTAATTTACCAAACCCACACGTCGCACAGATCTTCCATCTTGCTCCATTCAGAGAAAACAGTGCTTTCTCACCAGCCTGGGTGGAGCTGCATTGCCAACATTGCTGGGATGGAGCACCCTTCCTGAGAGCCTTTTCCCCATCCCAGCTGAAGCACAGAGAACTACCTGCATCCCCCTGCCCCCTCGGAGATTGTGAATGTTTTCTATTTCACCCCCAAATAACGCAGGTTTGGAAAAGTGCCTGATTTAGGCATGCTTTTGTCTGTGCTGCCATAGAACTGGGTCTGGGACACGTGAGGCCAAAACCTCATCGTGGTCACTGCCTGAAGCAGGTGGAGCACCCGCTGACAGCACACAACGTTTGTGCTGGAGAGGAGCCAGCCCCTTCCCAGCCCATGGGCATCACTACATCCTAAGAAAGATGTTGGAATTTCTGGGTAATTTCAGAAATTACACCTAGCCTTTCTCTCCCAGGATTCCAACCTGCAAAATTACACCAGGTACAGAACAAGGATGAGAGCTCAGCTCCCGTGGTTCAGAACTACTTAATTTATAGCCTCTCTTCATATAAATTATTAAGGAAGAAAAATACCCGTTGCCTCCCAAATGTCACCATATCCACCCGACTCTCCAAATGGATTTACCAGTGCTGGGGGCAATCTCATTTTCTCGAAAACCTGTTTTATTGCCTAATACTCCGAGCTGGTCTGTGGCTGATCACTTAAATAGGCTTTTACCAGGCAGCACGGCTCATTTCCTTCGGGCACCCCGCAGCAGCCTCCACGCGTGGGTGGGAGCCCCGCGGTGAGCAGCGTCCTCGTCTTCCCATCCAATTAAAATGGTGATGAATTCTAAACGGATGCCGTTTGCCGAGGTGCTTTAGAAGTTGTTAATTTTCAATAATTACATTCTGCTCAAGATTTGGTGGGTTGAGAGAAATGGTGCATCCAGGGCTGAGCCTTCTGATAAACGGGATCAAATATCCCAGTTCTGTGGGTGTTGATAAGGGAAGAGGAGCTGGAGTGCCCCTGCAGCCTAAATTCTGCTCGGAGAGGCTTAAGGAGCTGAGGGGGTGATAATCAAAAGCTGTCCTGGACATTTCACTGTCTGATCAATAGTTTGTGATGCCTACTGATGAGAGAGCGATAAGAGCTCTGATTTATCCCTGCAGTCTGGAGGAGCCCCTGGCAACTCGGTACAATTGTGTGCATTGATTTATCGCCCCACACCTGATCTGTATGTACAGACACACAAAGGGAAAGGCTGATCCTCAGGCATCCATACAGCGCATCGATCCCTGATCCTTAACGAGCCACCCTGCTCTCCCACCCAGCACGCACGCGTTGCCCTGAGAAGGATGTGCTGGAAGAAAGGGATGGGGTATCCGAGGCTGATCCTGCACATCTGGCTGTAAAGCCTGCACCCATCCAGGGAGCTCATACTGTCAGCTCTTGGACAGAAAATGCTTTCACAGGAGCTAGAATATGCCTCAAATATTTTTTTTCCAAGAAGCTAAAATTAAACATGACCCATCTTTTTAAAATAATAACAATAATAAAATAAAAAAAATCAGTATTTGAGTTCATAGACTCATAGGATGGCTCAGGCTGGAAGGGACTTTCCGAAGAGATCGTCTGGTTGAAAAGGAAGTTGATAGTTGGGCCAGATAATGTCCAGAGATCCCTTCCAACCTCAACCATTCCATGATTCTGTGACTATTACATAAAAACTACAGCATAGAACATTTGAGGACTGTGGATTACTAGCTCCAAAGGCTGTGCTCACTTCCCCTGGCCCCTCTCATCAGATATTCAGAGTTACGAGGTGATGCAGGAGGATGGGAGTGGGAGGAAGGCTCCCTCACCTCCTTTTTGATCTGCTCAGCTTATTCCAGGAAGACCAAGAAGAGATGGAATAGGGTTTTTAAGGACAAAAAGGCATAGCAGGAAGCAATGGCCAGGTGCAGGGGACAAAACGTTCCTCCTGGGTACCTCTGGGCACACAGCAGTGCATGCAGACGTCAGAAAAATACAAGGATGTCCTTCCACCCAAAATACCCATCACTGCAATAAGAACCCAAGCATCATTCAATGTCCCTTCGACTCCTGGGATGTCACCAGAAAACCTGTCACTGTATGCAAGGTGTAAGTGTGCTAGCATGGAAGAGCCTGAGTCCCTGGGCACATCTCAGTGCTTGCTGTTGGAATTGCTGTTGGAAGCCATTGGAATGGCGTCACAGAATCACAAAGCCATCCAGGCTGGAAAAGACCCCCAAGACCATTGAGTCAAACCATCAACCCAGCCAAATTCCATCACTAAACACAAGACAGCAAACAGCACCCAAGGCACAAGGATGAGTCTGACTGCATCACTGCTTCCTTCAGTGTCAGACCAAATAACTGCACAAATCACAGTTTTAACCCCGGGGCAGACCATCTTTAATATCACTTATTAACATTCATTGACATCCAAGGTGCTTATTCCTGCAAAGTGGAAATCATTCTGTTGGAGGATGGACAACCTGAGAGCCCCCAGCCTGCAGGCAGCGAGACCAGGGATGCCTGGGCTACCAAGAAGTGCCTTCAATTCATGGAAATTTTTCCTTAGATCTCATCAAGGCTTAGCATGGCACCCAGTAAATCATCTCTTGCTGCTTGGAGAGGAAAGTCGAGCTGCTCTGAATGAAAAGATGCTGAAAGCCTCAAACTGAGAAGAAATTGCCAACTTGTGCTGGCAGCCAGGCATTACCCTGCTGCACCCAAACAGCCCAGAGCCAGGCTGTGGTGTTAATAGCATTTTAACAGTGTCTGCAATAGGGAGGTTTTCTGGATGAAAAGCCTTCTTTAACTGTAATCAGCAGTTTTCATCCACGCTTTCTTTGTGAGAGCAGCACATATCTAAAAACATGTAATTGGCCAAATTGTGAGAACAACAACAACAACACCAGAGGTGAGAAATACATACTCAGGGACATATTTTGAGCTTTCTTTTGCCCCATCAGATTGGATCTCAGGTGGTCCACCACGTCACTAAGTGCTAAGAGGCTGTTAAGTCACAGCAGTTACACAGCACTGGAGATTTTTTTTAAGATCATTATGAATTCCTGACCTAAAAAATTTCTTTACAAAGTATTCTTACACTATAGGATCCAGCACACTTGGAAACGATGATTTGTGCACTTAAACTGGAAATTAATGGGATTTGTTATACAAATTCAAGGGAGAAAATACAAGCAGAAGGTTTCAGCAGAGGAATGGGAGAGCAGGGGGAGCTGGAGATAAGGGAAACCCCAATGGCTCCTCATGGTTTGCACCCATTGGTATGGGAGACAGGAGCTCTGCTGGTGGGCACCCAACCAGGAGGATTAGATTACCATGGCATGATAAAAACCATCCAAGGTTATTGGGAAGTGGGCTCATTACCTCCTAGGCAGCCAAATTAGGATTTTGGGGGCCAGACCTTCAGTAATTAATGGTGATTTCCTTACTAACCTCACCTGAGGGCTCTGAGGCCGTCTTCTGCAGCACGTACAGGACCACGAGCTGCTCCTCAAAGCTGCAGCTAAAGATACGAGCCATCCTGCTGCCTTGCCCAGAACTTCTCCATTTTAACGCTGATTTTCTAAAGCAGAGATGCATAGATCTCTCTCCCTCATGTTACTATGTTTAATTTTGTTCCTCTGCTCTTTTTTGTGTGCTTTTTGAATCCAGGAGAGCAGGGGACTCTGCTGTCCTCTGTGGGCTTCTCACTCCGTGCAGCTTGTCTCAGTTACCAGCAGTGCATCCTCTCCCTTTGACACCACGTGTGTTGCCCAATAAAGGTGAAAAACAGCGAGATCCCGTAAGGCATCCTTCCTGCTTTAAATTCCATCCATGCTTTCAGCCAAAGGAAAAAGCCCACCTTCGTGCTCATGAATCTCCCAAGTGAAATCTCAGCCTTGCACGAAGGACGGACCAGGGGGATCGGCTCCAGGAGGCAGAGCTCAGCTCTTGGATGGTGCTAATGGACTGCAGCGGCCCGACCCCGACGTTGAGGTGCTGTGAGGCTCTCCTGCCAGGTACAGGCATGATGCTGTCAGTCATTCAGGGCAGGGGAGGAAGAAGCAGAGTGGTTTGGTGCTGGGACTGCTCTCGAGCAGGTAGGGGGGCACCCAGAGCGGTGCTTTATGGTGTCACAGCGGGGTATTAGAAAATAGGTGCAATTGGCCTGGTGGAAAATTTGCTGTTTAGAGAAAACTGCACTCAGTCAGATTCTCCTGAAGTGTGGTTGTTTTGATTTTTTTTTTTTTTGGCTTTTTTTCCCCCTAGATGGGAACTGAGGATGGGAAAGTCGATGTGAGCAGCACGTCATTGCTGCAGGTGCTGCAAAGGGAGAGCCCCTTCCACCCCGGCTTGCCGTGAAGCTACGTGGCATCTGACCCACTCCTTCCTAACCACTGCATTCACCCACCAATTAAATAGAAGTCACACTGCAACGTCACACGTTAATCACATTTATTACCGTGGTGCCAAGGAAGTGCCCCTAAGACCCCCTTCCTACTGCACATAGCGTAGAAAACACAAACAGCCCCAGCTCTGAATAAGTTACAGTCTAACAGGGTGTGCAGAGCCCAGCAGATGGAGGGAATTAAAAATAATCCTGTTGTGAAGACTTGGTGTGCCCATAGAGGACAAAAGCACCTGAACATGCAGCCATCTCCCCCGGACCTCAAGGCCCTCAGCTCCCATGTCTCCCATCTCAAATATGGGTTCAATTCACCAAGCATCTCGACACGTTGATTCCCAGAGCTCTGCCCAAATTTCAGAGGTGTTCTCTTGCCTGGGTACAGTTGGGTGTGCAGAAGGACGCATCCTCTGCCATGCTTCAGCGGAGCACACGGCGGGTGAACACCCGAACACTGCTGCCATGCCCAGATTTATCCGAGTGAATAACACCACCGTGTCAGGAGCCTTGTGAGGAGTACCAGCGGGGTGAGTCCTTGTGAGGACTCAAATCAAAACCAGAGCCTTCCCTAGGGCTCAGCCACAGTTTCTGCTTCCAATGGGCTGGACACACCTATTTCAAACCCAACTGACCTCATGCCTCTACCTCGAGATGCTCACGTTAATGTGCTAGTTTGTAGAACTTTAACCCAGGAAGACAGATTAATAGCCAGAACTTAATTAGGCAGCGTTTGGAGATATAAGGGCTGCTCTGGCTGCTAGCCATGTTTATCCTGCAACCCAGTGCTTCCCCATGGAGCTGCTGCTTTCAGCATCCTGAGGGATGATGCTTGTAATCTGGTGACCCTTAACCATTTTTTGCTCTTACACTTGAGTCGTGTTTCCAACAAGGAAGCTTTCCAAACTTTTAAAAACCAGTTCCTTCTTCACCAAGCTATGCATAGAATCATAATAATCATAGAATGGCTTGGGTTGGAAGGAACCTCAAAGATCATCCAGTTCCAACTCCCCTAGTTGCCAGGCACCACATCAGGCTGCCCATGGTCCCATCCAACCTGGCCTTGAATATCTCCAGGGTTGGGACATCCACAGCTCTTCTGGGCATTTGTTTATTCATGCATCCATCCTTCCCTGTAAAGCAAAGTGCTTGCTTTGTATAAAAAGTGTCAGCCATGTTGGCACCCAAACTCCCTTGGAATACTTGGACTTCACTTAAAAAACTGTCAGTAGCTCCCAGTAGTAACTATTTAAAACACACACAAAACAAGCCTGCTAAATATCACGTGGCTTTGGATGTTTTGCTGTTTGCTTTCACTGCTCCCAAACGGCAGCATTAAGGGAGAGTCAGGAACTTCAAGCCTTCAGCTTCTATCAGCTGTGCTCCAGGAAGTCCTCATCATCACGGTGGCTGCGTCCAGCCAGTGGGAGGAAGGGAAAAACCAAATCAGAGTTTGCTGTGTCAGGTCCTTGGGATGAGGAGCAAGGGGAGACCGTCCCCTCCAGCCTCCAGCAGCAGTAATTCCTGAGGGCGTTTTCCTACATCAGGTTATTGTGTGTGGAAGATGTTGGGTTTGGTCCTGCAGAGCAGCAGGACCAGAAGGGGTGGCAACAAGGACTTCTCACCTTGCCTATCTTCATCAAAAAACACTAATGAAATGTGTGATTTTCTATGTAATTTCTGCTTTTCAACCAGAATCCCACTTCTGATTAAATCCATGTGCTTGACAATCCTCACAAGATCTCTGAGGAATCAATACCCATTACCCAAAGAGCCCCAGTCTCTGTAAAATCAGTGCTAAAGGAAGCACAAGCTCCTTCCTGTGCGACGTTGCTCGATGGATGTTACCATCAAAGGCTCCCAGGGGAGCACTAATCATCTTCTTCTTGTCCTTATCTGCTTAATCCCATTGTAGAGGTTTGGAGCATGAAAGCCTGCCAGTCATAATCCAAAACTCAGAGGGAAAGCTGGAATTACAGGCACACGACTGTTGGGAGGAGAGGGAGGAACATGGTGCTGCCAGTGCCCGGACACTTGCTTCCAAAATGACATAAATGAGAGAATCAATCAGCATAAAATGGCTTAGGTTGGACAGGACCTTAAAGATCACCCAGCCCCAACCCCCTGCCATGGGCTGGGTGCCCCCCACCAGCTCAGGCACTCAGAACTCAGAGATTCTGGTAATGCTAGTTTTAGTTCAGTTTAAGAAATTTATGCCCATTAGAAAAGATTCAGGACTAGTCCTAAATACTGGTGGCAGAGCACATGTTTTGTCATTCAGAAAGGGTACAAACTCTGATTGGAATTGATATGATGTTTGGAGACAATGGCTTTCATTACCAGAAATACTCCTGGATGCCTGATCTCCCTGTCAAGAGTTCAGCTATCAAGACTTTCATACTACAGACCACCATCACAGCAAAACTCCTAGCTATCTAATTTATTGCACAATCACAAATCAATCAACAGCTTCTTGTGTTGGCATGCCCCTAGTTTTAGCACACCTTATCTTCTAGGATCAGTCTAATGTAACTCAAGCAAAACTTAAAGGAATGAGGTGAAGAACCTCTGGAAGCACAGGCAGGAGGAAGAGGAGTTTTAAAGATGTGACACAGAGGTGTCACCTGAAAATGTGATGCTCAGGATCACCACACCTCACATGTTGATGAGTAATCCTGGAACTCACAGGCACAGAAACGTTCATCCTCAGTTTTGATGAATTTTGGGGATTTTACATGCACTTCAGCGTTGAGTGTGCAAGGACAAGTACTGCTACACCCATTTTGCAGCTGCAGCAAGGACAGACCCAAGGCTCCTTGCCCTGTGTCACCGCTGCAGACCAACTGGAGACCCTCGATGGCCAGGGCTTGTCTCGAGCTCTAGGAACTGAGTTAGAAGTCGCTCTGCTAACAGCTTGTTCAATGGAAATCTCATTACCCAGAGCCCTGCCAAGAATGTATTCAAAAGAAAGCCTTCACAAGGATCTCTGCCAGTAGTTCATTGGAAAGTAATCTGTTATAGAATCAGATACTCTCTTATTCCAGTGGAAACCTAACAAAGAACAACTTCACCAATAATAAGGGAAAAAAAATCCCTGGTCACTCTTACCCTAGCAAAATGAGATCTCTACCAGGCTAACGAAATGCTAGGAAATGCATTAAAACTGATCTTACTCTTGGAGAAGCACTACTCCACTGTCCACCACATGAAATTGGTGTTTTCAATCACCAGCAATGCAAGTAAATAAAAATAAATATAACAATAATCCAAATATATATTTGGAGTTTGAAATGAAAGCTTGCAACCATTTTTCAGTTTGTCATCCTTTGCAATTCCCCATCAGCATCATAGTTCATTTGGTTGGAAAAGACCAAGAAGACCATGAAGTCCAACTATTGCCTAACAGTACCAAACCCACCACTATATCACGTCCCTAAAGACCACATCCTAAAGACCCCATAAAGGAGCCCAAAGGCTCCCAGGTGACCGTAAACCTCATCTGGGAGCTCACCAGTGGAGATCGGCTCAGCATTAGCACGAGCAGATTGAGTTTTCACACCACATGGCCCCTTCCAGTGCCTTGGTGCTAACCCATAGCCCTGATGGCCACCCAGCCAATGGAGGGAAGCCCTCTCTCTCTCTCGGCTCTGTTGCTCCTGTTTCAGCCAAGGTTGCATCTTTTCATTTGCCCTTCAGAAGTGTTTCACTACAATGAGCAGAAGATAAGGAACAGGAATGAGAAATGATGGTACCCAACAGAAGCACTATTATTTCATAAATAACTCCCAGGCAACTCAGCATTGGGATGCTCCAGTAGATTTCCATTTGTTTTCGGACTCTATAATTATCTTCGGGTTTTTTTTTGTTTTTTTTTTTCCTCCAAGTGACCATTTGACTCCATTTGCTCTCAGGCTGGTTTTTACCTGATACCTGCGTGATGCAATCAGAACGCCCAGGAAAGAACAAGAACTAAGACATGGCTTTAGAAAACCTGCATTACCTGAATCTAAGTACAGTAAAAACACAGCTGACCCAACCAGTCAATCCATTACTGCAGAATTTCAGAGGAAGTTCTGATTTTATCACTATTAAAGATAAGCTGGTTCTAATTTTGACGATAGGGAAGAAAGTCAGGGCTTTATTTTGCCAAAGCAAAGCTCAAGCTGGTTTCCCTTAAAGATGCTTTTTCCTGAGGCAGCAGAACTCCAACACTCTGAAGCAATTTGGGATTTTGTTTAGCTCAGACAGAAGGAATTCAAAGAGAACCGGGTCTATTTTCTAAATAAAATATTTAAAGGCTTGAGAATGCCAAGCCTTTCTTCACTGGCTAAACAGCAACCGGGAACAGCCGCACAGATAAAGATCTCAGTTTATTGCAAGCATATAAATACCAGCTTTTATCTAGACCCTGCGCTGTAAATACTAACAGTGCAGGCATGTGTGCTGCTAAGCCATGAACGGTGCATTGGTGGCCTCGTGACACGAGGAGCAGGCAGTCTGATGCCACAGCAGAGAGGTCCCAGCTCCCCACTCCTGCCCTGAGTCAGGGGACGTGCCCACATCACAGCATCCATGGGTACCACTGCGTCCCACCATCCCGACAGCCACCAGATCTTCCCCCAGAGCTTGGTCTGGATGCACCCTGTGACAAACACCGCGGAGCAGTGCCTTTCCATTGAGCACTCTTGCTCTCTGAGAATGGTGTTTGCTTTTTCTCCTAGCAACTGCATCACAATGCTGAGCCGGGCTTTTTATTGGGATCCGTGACAGACCCCAAATACTCGCAGTGCATATTGCTGCCAAGTTCACCATTCCCCATTCTGCAGATTTGATTTGTCCTTCCTAAAAGGCTCTGCTGCCCTGTCTACTGTGTTTCAGCTTGTGCAGAGCAGCAGTGCCATCAGCCAAGGTCCATCCCAACACGATCCTGCCTTCCCAAGAGCTCACAGCCTCCTCCACCCCCTGTCATTTGCTAGGTTTGTAGTGGTATCATCTGTTATATCATCCCAACCATTAAAGAAAATAAATGCTGAATAGAAGTAGATCCTGGAGAGACCCATCAAAACCCAGGCTGAGCATGACTAATAATAACCTGCCTGTATTCCTGGTAATAACATCTCCTGTGAATACAGTGATACCCAGCACACTGCCAAATCGCTCAGCATCAGAGAAGCAGGACTTCACTTTTTGTTTTATGGAAAGAAAGAAAGCTTTCAGCCAGACAGGAAAACTGCATTCATTCTGCTTAACAAAGCAACCTCAACGTGAGAAATTAGAGCTGGTCCTCAAAACCCTAACGATGATTCCAACGTACCTTCTGCTGAAGCATGGGCTGCACAAATGCCAGAGTCAGGTCTGGGAGCTCAGGGGGTGTTGTCTGGATGAGAGCACAGCCCCAAACACGCTGCCTCCTCTGCCTTTACAGAGAAACCTCTTCTGCCCATCTCGCAGGGAGCAGCGGCAGTGCATTGCCATGGCTTCCAGCTGAGAGCAGCTCTCCCCTGCTGCCTGGGTGGACCTCAGGAGCATCCTGTTGGAAGCATGATTGAAATTGCTGGGTAGCCTGGCTACAAGGCTGCAAGTAATAGACGTGAGCTCTGGGCTTTACAATCCCAAGAGCATGCAGCGTTAGCTGTAACATCAGGCAGGTCAGTGATGCCAATATTTTACAAATTGGGAATAGGAGGAGTCCAACAAGCCTGAAAAAAAGGAGCAAGGGGAAATGAGAAAGAGTTGATACTTGAAGGACTGAGGATTGTGTTCTAGCAGCGTGGATTGCCTCATCCCATCCTGAAAATCTTCACCTGATGGATCTGAACATCTTATTTGGGTGTTTCTCAGGCTCAGGGCTGCACGCAGAAGCCATCAGGTTGCAGGTGGCTGTATTCATCCATTCATTTTGAGCACAGATATTGGCAAAGGTGCCTTTAGAGTCAAGAGCACTTTTCAGGGAACTCAGTAGCCAAGAGGGCTTTTCAACAGGTTGAGATTCCCAGAAGCAGAGCTGGGAGCAGATTCCAAAAGCGTGGGTTCCCAAATGAGGGGCACGTCGCTCTGCAGAAGGTGTCTGACTCCCAGGTACCAAGGCCTTTTGCTAAATCCACATTAAAAGGGCAGCAGCATGCGCATCAAAACGCTGCTGGATGTTACTTCTGCATCTCTGGACCCCCAGGTTGGAGGTTCAAAGCAACTGTGCATTGTTGCTCTAATGGCAGGGCAGGAAAAACAACAAAAATACAGCACCACCAGCACAACGCCTGGCTATGGCTGTGACAATCCATTTTTCTGCATGGTCTTCCAGGAGCAGGGCGAATTTTGTCTCAAATTGATTTACACATTCCCTTTATGAGGCCCTTTGTATATCTTTTATCCTCTCCATCAAGGAGACATGAACACTGCAAGGTGATTAATGGTCGCTGTAACAATAACACTAAGATCATTAAGTTAACTCAAAGCAGCTCAGGGGTGCGGGGATTTTGAGTTGCATGGATCAGCCCCAGTTTTCTGTACCCCTGAAGAAGGAGCAGAGCAGCAACGTGGAAGCTCCTGCACCTCGTTTTGCTGGTGCATCCAAACATCTCCTGGGCTGTGGGTGCTCTTGCAAGGCCAAGGAGAGCACTTAGTGCTGAGACACTCGTGCACCAGAGGGTCGATTCCCTAATGCATCCTCGCTCTGAGTGCGTATGTGATAGGAATGGATAAATCCATCTTCCTGGCTTTTGTCTCTGTGCTGGGTGACCTCCATCACGAGGAGCCAAGAGGGCACTGGAATCAACAGAGAAGATGCACTCTGTCCTTTGTTGTCTTTGTGCTGTCTGCATGAGATTCAGCTCCAACAAAACTTGGTCAGCAAAGCTGGGCACAGCCCCGTGGCAGTGCAGATGTGTACATGGATGCTGCGATGTGCCTCACAGCATCGGGTCCCCAGCCAGGCAGCACAGCTCTGCCCTAGCAGCTCAGATGCTGTCGTGCAATGCATGCAGGCATGGCAGGTAGAAAAAGAGTGAATTGCTCCATTGAATCAAATGCAAAACCTTCAAACAGCTGATTGAAAACAACCATGGTGCTGCCAAAATTACCAGTAGACAAAATTGATGCTCAGCTTTGCCCCACTCATAGGACACGCAGACCAGGTTCTTGGCAAACAACTTTGTTAGGTACCTGAGAGTACCTAAAAAACAGGATTTTCCCCCTGGCTGGATGAAAACACCCATGAAAGAATAAAAACATGAACAAATGGTTTGAAGTGCACGAACTAAAGCACTATCAACAGTGCCAGAGATGCTCCTCAAAGCTCAGATAACTGTGGGCAGTTCTGCAGCAGCCCGCACCATCAGGACTTTGTGCCCAATCCCCGATCTGCTAGCAAAGAGAGGACATGCTGCATTTGATGGAAAGTGATGGAAGCAGAAAAAAAGCCATTTTTAGACTAGTTAGCATCATAATAGAGCCATAGAGGCCAAAAATACCCTGTGCTGCAAAGAGGTGGAATTAAAAATTCCCCTCACAGCTCACTGTGAAGTGGCTCTCAGCGATTTCTGACGCTGCTGGGGATGGATTAGGAAATGCTTTGCGTCCTCGGTTGCCAGCGAATGCCACCTGTTTGCAATGTGCCGCATGGCGAGGCGTCGGGAGGGCAGGTATCGCACAGAGCAGCTTAGCAGCAGAGCACTGCACATCCGAGGCTCTGCTCAGGGGCTTTGATGCAGCCAGGATTATCCGGGGCTCTTCCAGAGGTGGAAAGGCAGGCTGTGATCCCGGCGGATGGCTCTCCACATCCCTTCAAGGGGAAAATTGAACGGGCTGAGTGGTTTCTGGGCCAGCTGCCTTATCTCCCCGCGGTGGGCTGCCTCTCCAAACGCCAGGCTTGGCTGGAAATGCACATTTCTGCTGTTCCAGATGCTAAAACCGATTGGTTTAATAGCGACCAACCTGGACTCTTCCACAAACTTTAAGGATGCTGTAGGCACCTTGGAAAAGGCAAAACACTGCAATGCAGACTGTTAAGAGCTAGAGAAAGAAAACCAGCGCTGGGCTCCCTTGGTGCTGAAACTGCTGCCACGTGCCCCGTTGCTCTTCAAGCCATGATCCAACGCATTGCAGGCAGCAAACCAACTGCAAACTCTGGTTTGAGCATTCCACACCGAAATTCAGGCACACTCCTGAAAAACATCAGTTTTTCCATCACTGTTCTTAATGCCATCCTGGAAAGCTGTCCATAGGGTGAGGAGTGAGCCCCTCCAGGCTGTCCCCACCCCCAGGACAGCACCAACACCCAGCCTGTTGCCCCAGGAACAGACATTAAAGCAGTTGCTGTCTTTGAAGATGGAGTTTAACCCACGTAAGCACCACCAGCCTTCAGGAGACCCTCAGCTGGAACCATTTCCCTGCACTGGGATCAAGCTCTGGGTACTATATGTATGAAACCATCCCAGCAGCTACAAGGCTGTGCTCAAGTAAATTAGCAAAGCGTGTTTTTACCCCTTACAATGAGCTCTTTGGGGTGCTGGCATGGCTTCCAGACTCCACTCTCAAGCACAACGCCCTTTGCATGGCTCAGGTGCCCCACAGCTCCTTGTCCTTGTCCTACAAACCCTCTCCTTTCATGACACCGAGCGTTTTGTTGGCCAGGAACAGAAGAAACCCAAGAGGCTCAGACTCACCCTGACAAAGCACTGAAACAATCTGAGCCTTTATCCAGTTCGTTAGAGTAAATGGATTTTTTGTAGCTGTTATCCAGGTGAGAAAGAGCACTGTAGCAGGAGCCCGAGAAGCAGCAGATAACCAAATTTCATCGATCTCATGCATGAGAACTCGATAAACCGCAGCAGGAGGAAAGCCCTGAAGCTCTTATGAAAAACCCTTGACGTAAACCCGATTCTGTGGCCTTTGCACAGGCATTTCAGGCCTCAGATCATCCGCATGCTGGAGCTGGGAGCTCTCAGGGACCTGTTTGCTCTTTTCCCAAGCAAGTTGTACTGGTTTGGGAGAAATATGCTGTTCTGCAGGACGTGTGCCCGGCTCACAGCCCCACTGAGCCACAGGGAGCTGAGCTGGCCCAGCCTCTCTGTTTAATGGGTCCACAGACAGCCCAGGAGCTTTCCTGCTGCCAACAGGTCCCACCCTGGTGTGTGAGATGCTGCAGGAGCACTGACCCAGCCATGAAAACCCTCTCTCCTTGGTCGTATCCATAGGAAGGGGGATGTGATTTAGGACGTGCTAGCAACCTTCTTGTAAACAAAGCAGCGAGGGATTTAATGCACGTGTTCAGTTTAAAGCAAGCCTTAATGGGATGCCTCGTGTTTACTTTGATCTACTAACAGGAATAAAAACGTCTTGACCCATGTTGTCTGTGTTGGGATTTTATGTTGATTTATTCAGCTGAAGAATATGCCTAATGCAGATGGAGTCACTCCGCAGCCGATGCCACGTGCTCCTCAGCCTTCAGAGCAGGACGGCGGCAGCTCACATCTTATTCACGGGTAGGAGGAGACATCTCACTTGATGAATACAAATTTATGGCTGGATGGAGGCTGCTTGCAAATGAAACCTCCTAAGTAAGTGCATCTTAAGTGTTTTGTAACCTGATACCTGCAATGTTTTAATTTATCTGTGTCTGAGCGGCCTTGTCCATCCATAACGTGAAAGGCATCGGGGCCTGGAGCGTGTCCAGAGAGGGGAACGGAGCTGTGAAGGTCTGAGCCCAGTGCTGTGGGAGCACTGAGGGAGCTGGGATGGGGCAGAGCGGGGCAGAGGGGGCTCAGGGAGACCTCACCGCTCCCTACAGCCCCTGAGAGGAGGCTGTGGTGAGGGGGGGTCGGGCTCTGCTCCCGGTAACAGCGATGGGATGGGAGGGGATGGGCTCACGGTGTGCAGGGGAGGGACAGGGCGGGCATTAGAAATTTCTTTGAAAGAGTGCTCAGGCACTGGCACAGCTGCCCAGGGAGTGGTGGGGTCACCGTCCCTGGAAGTGTTCCAGAGCCATGGAGATGTGGCACCTGGGGACATGGCTCAGTGAGCAATGGTGGTGGCAGGTGGATGGTTGGACTGGATGATCTTGGAGGTCTTTTCCAATCTTAATGATTCCGTGATTTGACAATAACCTTTTTTGTGCCTATATAAGAAACATCCGCCTCTCACTGAGGTGCATTAGTTAACATAAAAATGTTCATTCTCATGGACCTCATCATGCAAAGCAAAGCAAGCAGGATCAGTCAAGGTGTGCCATGTGCTCCCAACGGGCAGTACATGGCATCAGCTTCGGGCTGAAGCTGGCTGCAGTAAACAACCGAGGTCTCAAAAGGGTAGAAAACAGCCCAAGAAAAATAGTTCCATGCCCTGGAATTGCTGAGAGCTGCCTGGCAATAAGCAAATGCATCACGGTGCAGCATGGAGGTGCAGGAAGGGTGGGAAGGAAAAGCCCCTGCCCCATCCAAGGCAGGAGCAAACCATGTGCAGGGTGCAGAGAGTGTGTGTGCATGGGGGAGAACAGCAGGGGAAAGCAAATGGAAATCGTGCTGGGGGTAAGAGAAGTAAAAACATCTTTTTTTTTTTTTTCAATGTGAACAGGGATCACTGAAAGAGACACAAGGGGCGTCAGAAAGTACAGTGAGATCGGATTGCTGACAGCAGGCATAGATGTTGCTGAAATATTAAGAGAGTGTTGCCTTGGTATTTGGTATTTGCTAAGAAAGATGGGCAAGAGAGAGCCTGAAACTGTGACCCCACAGGGGAGGGAGAGGAATGAATTCAAAAATGCAAAGTACAATTCAGTGTATAAAACCTGCTCTACGAAGCCATTGCCCTTGCTGCAGCAGCCGTAGCAATGAGTTGTTCTAGCGGAAAATTATCATTAAACAAGAATTATTTACTCCAGAATTATTATTTAATAACAACAGGGAGGCAAAGGGACAGAACCATCTGTGAGGGTGCAAAGTGCAGTGCTGCAGGGAGCAGGGAGCTGTGCTGGAGCCCAGCACCTGCCCGTGCCACGATCATCCCTCCCCGTCCCCCATCGCTCTCCAGGAAAGCAAAACCAAAAGAGGCTCAGAGAAAGGCACCCAAAGCAGAGGGGTTGATCCAAGCAGGCAGAAATCCCTGCAGCTTTGGAGATTGCACCTGTGACTAGATAATAACCGGAGCTGAGACTTGCTTGTGGTACTTTTTCCATTTTTTCCTTTCCTTTCTTTGTCTAACAGCCGCATCTGTAGGTGTCACTGGCAGAGTCGTGTCTGTGTTGACGTACTGAGGATAATCACTTCATTTATGATTAATGCCTTACAAGACTCAAAATGGCCAGGTTTTACCCAGGCAAGTGGAGAAAGGTGCTGGTATAAGGGGAAAAGCATCAATGAGGGAGTGGAAAGAGCACAGGCAGAGACAGAAGAAGGAAATGAAGATTAGAAATGAAAAGGAAAATAAAAGGCCCTTCTTGAAAGCTCAGGAAATGAGTTGGCTTCTCAGAAATATCAGTACAAGGAAAGAGCTGAGACAGATATGGATGACGAAGGAAATCACAAATCCTATCAGCGAAAATCAGAAAGTTTCTGACATTTGAGGCATCATGAAACACAGAGAGCAACAAAGGGAGAGCGAATCGAGCCCAAAAGGATAACAACAGCAGATGAGAGCTCATGTGGCAAATGTGATGAAATGTAAAATATTAAATGAGAATGAAATATGAAAATGGAAATGGGGTGGGGCCTGGATCAGCTGAGTTTCACCAGCTCTGCCCCAGCCACCGTTAAATCTCCCTGCTGGGAGATGGGAGCCTTGCTGGATGTGGCATTGGGACCCCATTTTGGCAGCAAAGAAGAGCCCGTCCAGCCCAGCCCACCTTTGCAACACGACCACAAATAAGTGGCATTACTGTGGGGTCTTGGACAGGACAACATAAACAAAGGCCAATTATAACCCTATCATTTTGCCGAGAGGATAATTTAGGAAAAAGTGATTCATCCACTTCAGGAAGAAGGGCTGCTCAGCAAAGCAAAATAACGAGCGGACGTGTTTGTTATGCCAACTGCCTGCTTGGATAACGAGAGGAGGAAAACTCTCTCCTGCTCTTCCATTATTTATCTGCCAGTTCAAGGGGTGAAGATGATATTTTTTTTATCCTGAATGCCCAGTGTTCATGTTTCAGTGACAGCGCAGGTTATTTTCCATATTGCAAAAGCACATTGTAAAAGCAAATTGCATCATTGGGATGCAATCTGGAGCAGCCTTGTACAAAATGATGCTGTCTCGCAACGCAGGTTTCCTGTGTTAGCTGTTGTTTTCACAGCCATCGATTTGGCATTGCATAAATTCCCCCTGAAATACTCCTTTCTCCATCTACCTTTCTTTCCCTTTGCCTTCAGCTTGGTACTTTGTTCACCTCCACATTTATGGAGCGAGCCAAGAGGTGGAAATAGCAGCACTAAGCTCTTGGAAATCAGCTGTTCAGTCTGAATGCAGTTCCCCAAACCTTGGTGCTTATTAGAATCTTGCAGGGTCAATCCAAAAAGTGCTAGAAACCCCATTCCCTGGGGAGGAGAGGTGGGAATCACACTCTGGGACTCTCCATGGCCATGGGATTTTCCCTAGCTGGAGCTGGGGACAGAACCAGGCATACAGAGAATAAACACAGGGTTTGGAATGACCACCACGAACCCCATAATTTCCATTGGTTTTATCAGAAGGTCAGAGGCTCACTCTTCAACCCTGGTCAAAGTCATGTTTGTTTGTTCCAGGGATCCAGGAGCTTCTGTTCCTATTCTGTTAAACAGAAGTAGTGGATAGGCAACCCTAGAAATATACATAATTCTTGGCTTAGATGCTTCACAAATTGTGCTCATCATCTCTTGGGCATCCTACCAACTCCCATTATCACGTTCTTATTCTAACAGGCACAACCTCAGCACAGCAAATCCCGCGTTTTCTACAGCTTTCAATCACAAATAAAGAGTAAAGATGAAAAATCTGCATTTCAAATCATTGTTTGTTGTTATGACAACATAGCATGAATTTGTTCCTTGCTGCAGCCCTTGCAGTCTGGGGCTTCGGAGCGCTTCTGAAGCTTTTATGCAGACAGCACGTTTGCAAGACATACATGCCATAAAGCCAAAGAGGTTGCTTTAATGTGATGTGAAAAATCAGGAGAAGCCTCCTGGAATATAATTCCTGAGAACATTATCTCAGCAGCTAAGCAGAAAGCTTTCCTTCCTGCAAAGCACCCTGTAATACAGCAAACTACGCTTTGAGAGCTCCCACCCGTAGAAAAAGATTCCAGAGGAGTGTACCAAAGGTAAAGCACCTTTCCTTCCATACGAGGAGCTTTTGGCGTGCAGAGTTATTCAGTAGGTGTAGAAATCTCATCTTCTGCCCAATACAGAGTGTGGAACAGGAAAAGGTACAATAAGAACACAGCTGAGGTCCAGTAAACAGCAATGTAGGAATGTGCACAATCAGCAGGTTTAGAGCCCAAGTTAGATCGTTAAGTTTGATGGAGATGGAGAATGGGCCAGAGATATCACCTGGTGATTTCTGAGAATCCAGCTCTGTGTGTGACCCCAAACCCAGCCTCTATTTATAGGGAATGGGGGGTTTTACACCCCACAACTCACACACCAATGGCTCTGTTACAGCATCACTCCCATCCACCCATGGTGACCGTGCTTCCTGCACTGTCGTGCTCCCTCCAAACAGCTTCAAAACAGGGATTTTATTGGGCTAAAGCCTGATTTTGAACAGACACACTTCAACATTTGTGGGCTTTTTTTGTTTGTTTTTTTTATTCATTATTTTAATATTAATTATTTAAAGTTCTCTAAAAGCTGAGAAATCTGAGTTACCTTTGTAAGCCACGCGTGCGTCAGCCCTTGCAAACTGCTGCAAATATTGTACCAAACCACATCTATTGTACACACTGCAGAAAACAGATCTCAGCCTTATGGTGGCCAGAAACTGCGAAGGCAGAATGCTGTGCACCATGCTAAGTTGACTTCCATGAGTATGCAGCGGACTCCTCGTGTCACCCATGGGTGCCCAGGGAATGGGGGAGGAAGGTTCAACACAGACACCGACCAGGGGCTTGCCCAGGGCCCCAAATTTGGTCTCGTACAGAGGACAGCACATGGGTGCAGCCCCAGACAAGCCACGACGATGTCTCACTGTGCCGACACCGTGTTAAAGCACTTCACAACAACGCTGGGACTGAGAAGAAATCCCTACTGCAATTAATAATTAACTAAAAATACTCGCAGCAGTGAAAGCAGACGCACCTCAAATTAAGACACTTGGAGAGATTATTGGGATACCCTTTATGCTACTGTAGCAAATGAATTTTAAAGACTTTTTCTCACTTTTTAGCAACGAAACATCTATTCTGTTATTACACATCTATGCCTTAAAGATAGGCAAGAAAGGATCCAAGTTCTTTCCAGAAAGGCCTCACTGTGGTCTTCCAATACGTGAAAGGAGCTTACAAGCAGGAGGGGGATGGGCCTTTTATGCAGGTAAATAGTGATAGGACAAGGGGGAATGGATTTAATCTGAAAGAGTGGAGGTTCAGGTCAGATGTTAGGAGGAAATTCTTTACTCAGAGGGCAGTGAGGCACTGGAACAGGTCGCCCAGAGAAATTGTGGATGCCTCATCGCTGGAGGCCTTCAAGGCCAGGTTGGATGGGTTCCTGGCAGTCTGATCTGGTGGCTGGCAGCCCTGCCCAAGGCAGGGAGGCTGGAAACAGATTATCTTCGAGGTCCGTTCCAACCCAAGCCTTTCTATGATTCTGGGATTTCAATCAAAACCACTAAAAAAAGGACCAGTGTCCCTGGGAGAAGTCAGGATGTGGTGGCACGGGGCAGGCTGCAGTGGTACGGAGCATGGCAGGGGAATGCACACAGGAGGAGAGGGATGGAGGGTGAAGCCACCACCAGACCCAACCCCATGGAGGATGATCCCCATCTGATGGGAGGAAGCTGAAGCCCTTACAGGTGGAAACAGGAGCAAGGAGCAAAGGGTGATCCCTGAGCAGAGGTGACAATGGTGGCTGTACAAGAGGAGGAAGAGGAGGAGGAGGAGGGAGCATTCCCAAGGAGGAGCCCCACAGTGCTCCTGGGACAGAACAGGACCATGCTGCAGTGCTGTTCAGCACTGGCATCTCACTACGTTGAAACAGTGACAAAAGCCCTAATGGTTTTACTGCATTAAAGGAGGGAAAAAAGAGCTTGAACTAAACTATTGCCATCTGTCTGCATTTTGCTGACTTGCTGAATGTGTAGCCACACTTTGATGGCAATTTATAAATAGATTGAGAGCATTATTAAAGGTTAGTAAAATTGTCCCGACTCCTTCTCTCTCCTCTCACTGACATGAATAGCTGCCATTCATTCTGGGGAGAGAATTTTGCTTGTACTGAATCAAAAAAAAAAATGCCAGCACACAATCCACACTTTTTATTATGTGTTCCCTGCATTAATGCAGTTATTCAGCTACAGATGTTTCGTTCAGCCCCAGCCCAGACCGGGGCTTCGTGCAGCTGAGCCAATTTCTGCTCCTCAGTGTATTTTCCTTGCAGGCAATGTAGTCCTCACTCATCTATAGGCACTTTCTCCCTACAGATAATTTCAATTTTTGGACCAAGGAAGAAATTAACTAGCTTGGCTAAAATAAGAGGATTGCAATCTTTATCACACTTGGTGATACTAAAAATAAGTGGGATGGTGATAGGCAAACGAGCTGTGCCCATGCTGGTCTTGTTTCATGTTAGCCCATGCAATAAGAGTGAGGAAAAATTGGGGGCACGAAGTTCAGGCCAGGAAATGGCACCGAACAGCCACAAAACCACCTCAATCATGTCGGGTGACTACAAGGCTGTGACTGCAGAAAACTGTCTCGAATGGCAGCTGGGCTTCGTGCAGCACGGTACCTCCGTGAGGCATTCCAATAAGTCTGTGTCTGCATTAACAGTGTGTCCTGGCAGGGAGAAAGGTAAGGAAATAATTCACTTTTTAATACGGCTCTGAAGAGTGAGAAGCAAATATCACATCTCATAAATACCCGAGAACCGGTTTTCTGGCTAAAAGCAGAGTTTCTAGGAGATGGATGTATCAGAAAGAGTGCAGAGGGCAAGTTCAGGCTGGAAATTAGGAACAATTTCTTCTCTGAAAGAGTGCTCAGGCACTGGCACAGCTGCCCAGGGAGTGGTGGGATCACCGTCCCTGGAGGTGCTCCAGAGCCGTGGAGATGTGGCACCTGGGGACATGGTTAGTGGGCATGGTGGGGATGGCTTGGGGTTGGGCTTGGTGATCTAAGTGGTCTTTTCCAGCTGCTGCTCAAGATTATCCCCCCAGAAGCTGCACAAAACGCCGGCAGCAGCCGCTTTACATGATTTTACAAACATCCACCTAATACATTTCATAGGAGAGTTCACGGAAAGAAGAATAGGGAGCTCCAATTTCACGGCAAGATAAACGCGTGTGTATATTTAGAACATGTATATTTAGAAGAAAGCATTTACAATGATATTTCAATCAGTCTAGCAACGGGCTTATATCAGAAGCAGCCACATGCTGGGATTTCATTAGCATGGAGCATGAGAAAGATTTCATCACCCTAATAATTTTTCAAGCTTCCCTAATACTCATGATTGCCCATTAGTTCCACTGCCTCAAAGTGACCCCTTATGTTTTTGTTATTAACCAAAAAGACAGAAAACAAAATGAGATGCAACCTGGCAAATACAAGCTAATGACATCTGAGGGAAAATAATTGGAAATAGAGATTCAAGGGGGAAAGGATGCCTTGGAGCCACGCTAAATGTGACTTAATTTAAATGGTGGACAATAAATAAGATATGAGTTTGCAGCATGAGGTATGTGCAGGAGCTGCATAACAACGTTCCCGTTGCAGACTGGGGAGGACATCACATCACCCTGCTCCTAAACGACCCTGGGATTATCTCACCTTCACCTCGTGGAGGAGGAAGGTGGTCTAAGTGGGCTGTTCTGGCACACTCAATTACAACAGAGCTGAGAAAGGTCCCCGGGTGCTGCAGAGCAAGGTGGCTGATGGGGAGACAAGGTTGGGTGTGATGGAAGCACGGTGCCATAGGGATGGGGAAAGGAGGAGCCGAGGAACAGGGGCAGGGCTGGAAAGAAAGGCAGGAGGTGGGGAAAGTGGAATTCAGACTGGGGACAAGGAAATATACCCCCAAAGTGACACATGCATTTATTACACATCCACACACACACTTACATACTACTGTCTATATCTACGGGTACATGTGTATTGCCCCAAGGAAGACCTGCCTGACACCCAAGCTGACTGATACCACTTGGACATGGCTTTTTAGATTTCCAGCTTTCGCTGGTGGCTTCGAGAGAAAAATCATCCGCACAATGGCAAGCTGATTTAAATCTCTTCTTTTTCTTCTCACGAGAAACTCAGCATCAAGAAACAGTGAGGTATGAGACAGTGAGCAATGCACTGGGTTGATTTTAATTGGGGAACAGACTGGGAAAGGAGCCCACGTCGGGGTGGGCAGAGGAGCTCAGTGGCTGCTTCTGGATGCTGCCATGCTCTGAAATGAGGGCTGTGAGCACCAGGGAACAAAGAGATTAAATCCTGCCCCTGCTGAAGCCCTAGAAAAGCCTCTATTCTTTAGGTAAAGCCAGACTTAGACCGTAGTCAAATAAAAACGCGAAGTTCAGAGATGCCAAATTCCTTCCTTATTATGTTTCCTTACATACATTATGTGAATGTAAACTGTTTGGGATTCTGGAAACTCTGTCTGCATTAGCTACACCTCATTTTCCACTGAATTACAGCCAACTTTTTTGGGTGTATTTTATACGAGCTTCTTGCAGACCAAAAGGAAACATAAGGGAAGTCAGTTGGAGCAGATAATTCCCAGGTTTCCATTTTACAGGTGGGTAAAAAAGGGAGAGGAAACTGTAAGTGCTTTGCCCACGGTCAAGCATCGCACCGTGGGACGTGCATCGAGCAGTCTGAAGGCAAAGAAGAAAATTTCCCCTTCTGAAGGCCTTTGTTTTATCCTTGGTGTATAGCAAAATTGTGTCTTAAACTCCAAATTGCCAAAAATTAGCAAGTTTGGGCGAAAAAAAAAAGATAATAGATTTTTGTCCTGATACACGCATCTGTTCATCGGAGCTGTCTCCCAGTCCATTACAGCTGCTCACATTAAAAAATAAAAATAAACACATCACACAATGTTTACAAGAGGAATTAGCGACAGAATGTGCACAATTAAACTTTGGTTGGAAATGTTTTGGCAATAAAATGTCTTTAGCAAATTTCTCTGTGTCCTCCCAAGTAACGGGGAGAGCACAGCAGCGTGGTTCTGGGATGTCAGCGAGGACCAAGTGGCCTGGTAAGGGGAAAATGCAATATCCTGCCATAAATGTTGCCTACTTTTCTGTTTTCAGCTTGGGGAAAGGGTTATTTTGGCATGTTATGAGTTGGAGTTAAGAAAACGTAGGGGCTCATTTTTTCACGACCTGTTTATTGTACCCGAGCACCAAAAAATTCAGATTTATTAAACTGCCCATTTCCTACAGTTTTACCCCCTTATATTCAGATTGCAGAGCTGCACAGGATTCTGGTGCGGACATTTAGACAAGCTTCAGAAACTTTAAATAATAAATAAAATATATAAATAATAAATAAATTATTCAAACAGCTTTCAGACGATTTTGCAGCATTTCATCCGTTCACGATGGACTTTAAAAAAATGTGATTTTCCCTATTCTCCATTCCCATAGGGTGCAGCCTGACAAAGAGGCTTGCAACACCCAGCTCCAGCCTTTTCCCTTGTCTTGCAGCTTGGTGGGTTTACCTGCAGACATTCCAAGGTATGGTGGAAAAGTCCTGCCTGGAAGAAAGGGGCAGGGAAACGCAAAGCCAGGGTGCACCCCGACATCCTGCTGCACCCCTTAAATCCTCCCCAAACTTTAACGGCATGCTCTAGAATAATGAAAGCATCGTTTTCTGGTTTTACACATTTAATATTTAGATATTGCTCCAAATAAAGAAATGAAGCCCAAAGATGTTTCTGGGGAAAAACAAGCCTCTGAAGGGTGGAATTTATTTCTTAAATTATCCAGCAGAGCTGTTACTGCAAGGTTCTAAGCACACAAAAGCAGGAGGATTAGGAACAAGAGATCTGAGTGTGATGCAGAGAAGGAAAACATCCCAAAATACGGTAGGTAAAGAAGTCACTTGTAGGCTCCCATGGCTCCTGGATGGGATGGGCTTAGAGCTCTTTTCCAGCCTGATTGGTTCTATGATTCTGTGACTGAGCACACATTAACTCCTGGGAGGTGGGAAGACACCTCTGGTCGAGCACACACAGCTGCAGCCCTCCCAGCCCCCCTGCTCTGACCGTGCTCATTGCCACCTCCGTCCCCAAACCCGAGCTTTCCCTGATGGGAAGTTGCCAACAGAAAGCTCCCGGCACACCAAGCTGCTGGCAACTGTGGGCAGAGCGTGAGTGCTGGGGCAGAGCTGTCCTCAGCAGCAGCGGAAATGCTCAGGGTAAGAACTTTCTGTGCTAGTGCCATTAGCCACACAGATAAAGGATGCAAAATGTGTTAAATATATGAACGTAGAGAAACAGTTCTCAGGATTTTCATGGTTCCAAGTCCTTAGAGCACCGGGTGAGGAGCAAGCTGCAGCAAAACGTCTGCAAGTGCAATAGTAAAGCCACAGTATTGGCACAAAACACTCATTAATAAGAAATCTGCTGCTTTTAATGAGCTATAATCACCAGTTTTGGAACATATGATCAAAGGAGCAAAGCAGAGCCCTGCCACTCATTGAATGCAACCTGCCTGAGAGCGATGCGACTGCAAACAAATGCAGCGCTCAGAGCTCGCCGTGCTGAGCAGGGGATGCTCTGCACCGACTGCTGCAGCACAGTGAACAGAGGGAGATTGCTTGTGTGCAATCAGATATTCTGTATTTCTTCGTTTTAAGCCTTTTGCTACTGGGGTTTGGCAAAGGAGAAAATGCATATGGAAACAGCATCACCGTGGGGTTGGACCAGTGCCCTCCCTTCCTTGCTGTAACCTCACTGACCTATAAAACCCATGCATTTCTCATTCCCCTGTTACAGTCCCAGCCATTCTGCCCTTCCAAATCACAAGGAACCACCCAGAAAGCCCTCCACGACCCCAGCCCACCCCCAGACCTTTCTGCACTGCCTCTGTTCACAGCCACAAGCTCTGGTTTCTTGCGATTTTTCTTCCCTCTTTCTCTAAGCTTTTGCACCTTTCCAACTGCTGCTCAGTGTTTCAGGGGACCCAGGCTTTTATTTTTAACTGAACGATTCAGTCCTGACGCGATCAATTGACAGCCAAAGCTGGAACATTAAGGAAAAAACACACCAAGTACCAGGAGACTTGCGGATAAAATCACAGACGTTGGCGAGACTGGAAGAAACACAACACTTCTCAGGGCTTGCCCTAGATACCAGACTCAAATCAAAGTTAAATGGGCTCTGAAACATGTGGCACACGCAGCTCCTCTCCCTTGATTGCTGCTGGGGTGCTGGGTGCTCAGGAATCGAATGCGCGATATTTGGCTCCTTCAGCACAAATGAGGACCCAAGGGTCTGCCAGGGAAAAGCAATGTGTCCCTGAAGCAAAGGCACAGCCAAATTGGAGCACAGCAAGAGGAGAGCACCAGGAGGGGTGCAGGAGAGGAACCTTTGGTCCCAGCGAGCAACTCAAGCATACGCTGCTCCTTGCAGACCAAGCTTCTCATGGTGCAATGGGGTTTTAGCCAAACAGCAACGGGGCACAGTTTTCCTGGCAAAGCTAGGGGTTTTTTGGTCATTTTGCAGAGCTCTTTTTTGTTCCAGCGCAGCTGACACAAAAGTGATTTGTGTGTGTGCAGCACAATGGCCGGGGCTGACCGAGGGTGGGTCGGGTGCAGCGTTCAGTGCCGGCTCTGCAGAAACAGGGGCTGCCCAGCCTTGTCCTGGTATGAGGAACTCCCCGTCCGCCAGCTCTACGTGAGGAGGCAGCTCACGCACAGAGGTCACGCTCAAAATGCATGAGATTGCCTAACAGCTGGTGTTTGATTTCCTGAAGGCTAAAAAACAGGTTTATTGTGGACATAACTCTGCACAGGGGAACAGAAGGGAGGTGATATCTACCTCCCGAATTGAAGCGGCTCTGAAACCCAGCCGAGCAGCTCAGGTGAGGTTTTTAGTGCTGTTCCCTTCTCACAGGTGACTTCCTAGTAGGGGAGGTGATTAGAAGAGCTGATCATGACAGATAAAAGCTGTTCTGGAAATTTTCACTGTTAATGAGTGCTACACTGGAGCGTTGAGCCCATTTACGCTACTGCATACCCTATGTATCTTATGGGGATAGCACTGCCAAACGCATCCTCTCCTGCACTCTGACAAACGCAGCCATCCCATCCATGGCAACCTGCCTGCTGTTGGATCCTTCTGCTAAATTTGCTTGACTAAGAGCTGCTCAGGAACCTATGGGTCACCCCATGTCCTGGAGATGGCTGCCTTGCCTGCAAAAATAAGCCAACCTGCCCAGAGCCTGCTGTGTGTGGTCAGGAGTGGCTCTTTCTTCCACTTGGCATCACGAGATCCCAGCAAATGAAGGCCTTCAAGTTCCCAATGCTATTACTTTACTTTTTGGGTCATGGAGGATGAACATACAACAGCTAGCATGCAACAGCTGCTGGTAGGGTTGAGCAGGTTGGGTGTGTTGGCTCTCTGACTCCAGATGGACATAATTTGGGGAGAAATTCAGACTGTGCCCTCATTAAAGAGCCCCAAACAAGCTCTTGTATTGGTTCCCAGTGCTGGAGAGACCACATTCCACATCCCTGACCCCTGCACGCTATCCAGTTTGTCAGGGATTGTCTTATCCACAAAAAAAATTGTGAGGTATTTTTTTAAGAACAAATGTAGAAAAATCCATTGATAAATTAAGCAAGGCAGTTACTTTCCAACCTGTGAATTGCACCACCAGCATTAATTAGCTCTTGCAGCCCGACTGTGAAAATTAGGGCCTTAAATTTGTGAATTACGGCAACTTGCTGGTGTTTATTAACCTGGCGTGTTCAAATTCCAGGTTTCACATTACTGCACGTCATCGTTCATTTCCTACTGGAAAGCTTTACCAGAGCAATGGTTTCCAAAAATTCCTGCATCTTTGGGCAGAAATCAGAAACAACTCATGATACCTCTGATGGCAATGTGTGCTGTCAGTGGTCCTTGGGATTATCTGACACGTAGACAATAACTATGGGGGTCCCAGAACATGGGGCACAAACACCTTGTTAACCCCAGCTGTTGCCACTGATGCCCCGTGCCTTGGAAGCTCTCCCTAAGCCATGTGCTTGGCTGAGACAGCATCCAAATTTTGCTCCTTTGCAGATGGAGTCATCAATGGGACTCTATGGACAGATTGATTTTCATCCCCCTGGTTTATTGGCCGTCCTTCTCATCCTTAACACCCTGGTGCCAGTTTTTCCATAGGACAAGGAGCTGTATTTTCACCCTGGTTCACTAGCTCGGCACAGGCGAGGAACAACATCCCTTCCCTTTGCTCATTTTATTGCTTAGCTTAGCGGCTGTAAGTGGCTCAGGCCATATTTATGAACAACCAGGCTGCCTTCTTGTCTATTAGCTTAACAGAATGGTCCATGCCAGACAAAAAGCCACCTTTAAGCACATCTTAAAAACCCACACATTTCCATTCGTGTGCTTTTCCCTCTGAACTTTATAATTATCCAAGAGCTTCCCATACATGAAACATGAAGGAAAAGTGCAGTAATTACCTTAAATGCTAAGTCTTGAGGGAATTCAGGCTCATAGCAATGGATCATTTTTTCCCTCATTGGTGGCTGTTGCTACGTAGTGCTTAAATTGCAGTAACAAACCCACTACAATGATGCACACTGTTGTTTGATTAACTCAGAAGCCCACGGCTATGCAAAATAACTCTTCTACGTCTCCAGCTAGAACATTAAAATGGTATGTTTATATTATTTCAGCAAAAAGGATCCCAGACAATCTCACTCCTGATGGAGGAAATCAGGTTCAAGAAGAGCTTGTGCTGGAAGTATCAATAAGCACCAATAATCAATGTGTCTTGGCACGTCGCGTGGCCCAAGGCAGCAGCAGTGTTGTTCTAGCTGATGGTCTGCAGATATAAGAAACAAAGCTTTCGGCTGCAGAGATGTCTGTCATCAGACCAGCTGATGTAGCTGGAAAAAAGTGGGAAAGATTTTGGGTTCACAACCCCTTCATCAAAGCTGACAGAGATTAGAAGTGATATATGCACTTGAGTGCTTGGCTGAACTAGGGCCCTACATCAGTTCAAGGCCATTGCTCTTCAATTTCTCCCTTAATTTTTGTGCTATTTGCTCCCTTCCCCAGACACTGAACGTGCTAAAGAAGGGTCCTGCTGGAGGCAATATGTGGTTATCTAAGAGTCTTTCCACTTTAAACCATGAAGAAACAATTTCCCCTGAATATAGCCAGCTGATTGCTACCACAAGACTTCATGCGCAGAGTGAATAGAAAACCTGGGCAGCTTAAATCAAATGTGCTGGTTTATTTTCATTTAATAGAACATCATTTAATACTTCATTGTTGAGTACTGCAGCATGCTTTTTAATTCAGTGGCAATTCTAAACCTACCTGCTTTCTTCCTGTATGGTCCATACTGCCATTTCAGACTTGATACTTGAAACATGCCAGCTGTTAAAAATGAGAGCAAGGCATATGTAAAGCCATGAACATGAGCACGGGATGCAAACAATGGGATGGGCAGACGAAAGGGCTCCAAACATGTGCCCCAGTCTCCATGTCCTCCTGCTGCTTGGGATCCTGTAGAAGATCTCGAGATGGTTGTCACAACCCTTCCCAGAAAAACAAGGCGCAATCCATTCTTGCTACTCTCACTCCAGCTTGGTGTTACAGTCACAGAATCACTAAGGTTTGAAAAGACCTCCAAGTTCACACGGTCCAACCATCAACCCATCACCACCATGCCCACCAAACCATGTCCTTCAATGCCACATTTCCATGTTTCTTGAGCACCTCCAGGAACCACTTCCCTGGGCAGCCTGTTTATCACTGAAAAAGAACTGGAGATACCACAGTGGAAACTGCTATGGAAGAGAGCAGATTATTTAGTTCACTGGGATTTTTGCAAGGTGGATTAAGAGATATTACCAGGCTCGTATTTACAGTTGTCCCTGGCATTTCAGTTATTGAATCTTCCTCAATCAGCACACGGGCAAAGCAAATCTAGGATCCTATTTCTCCTGTAAGCTGAGCCCAGGATGTTCTGAAAGCTGCTTGTGTGCATGTTCCTCCTTGCAAAATTTCTTACTTTGATCCTAAATCCAGACTCAGTTTTGCAGCTTACACCCATCTCCAATGGCAGTGCACTGTTATCAAAGCTAATGAAGTAAAGTTAATACATTTTTCAGCCCTCAGTAAAAGCTTAGTTCGCCCAATTATCTTGTCTAATTACATTACACATTGACAGATGAATACATGACCCTCTGATATTTTAGTTTGCCACCTATAAATCCACAGAAGAGATCCCATTCTTATTTAGCTCATTTGATTTGGATTTCCTTTAAGTTGCTCTAATGAGCGATGTCTTTAGAAATTAACTGTTAAGGTGCTAAGCCAAATCTATTTTCCCTGCGCCAAAGTGGGGGAAATCAGAAAAGTTTGCTGGACAGCTGCTCTATAGGACACAATAACAAAACAGTGTAATAGAAGGCAACGGGATGCACAGACTGAAACCACCAGCAGAAGACTTTGGCAGCTCTACTCAGAGCCAAAGCTGCCAGTGGAGGATGTGTAGGAGCACCAGACAGGAAAAGACAAAGATTCCTGAGTCGAATGACGTTGAACAGCAATGCTTTTAAGGTACTGTCCACTCACAGATTGTCCCCTGTTACAACCAGCATCAATGGCCGAAATAGAAATTCCCCATTTCTTGCCAGGCATAACACGCACAGCCTGAGGCACCTGCAAAACCATCAGATTTCCAGCCCTAAAACCCCAATTGCCTTCCTTCTCCCATCTCAGGATGCTGTTTGGATGGTAATTGAACACAGCAAACAATCTCTTTTCTCATCACTCAGTACTTCTCTCAGCACACTCAGAATCAGGTTCTGAAAATAAACTCCAAATGGAGCAGTCTCCTGATATGTTCCACTCATGCAGGTACCCTTAGGGAAGTCCCAAAACTTAGGGGTTACATGGGTGATAACAGCGAGCTCCACCACCTGCAACCAGGTCATTGTGGTTGGACCATATTTTAGGGCACTTGAAACTAAAAAGGTTTTCTGTTGAAGGGAGGAAACCTCATTACTGGACCCTGGTGGACTCCATGGGCTCTGAATCTGAGCAGAGCAAACCCTTGGGTGCAGTGCAGGAAGCACAGCTTGACCTGTCCAACTGCCCTTCCCCTAAGCAGCACTCAGGAGGGAGCTAGGAAACCAACAAATTCTCTTCTCACCCCTTTTCCACCAAAAAGTGGAAAAAGTTCCAAAAATTCCACTTGTGCTGAGCAGGGACCACAGGGAGCAGCCTGTAGAGCAGCCATCTCCAATCTCAATGGGAAGTTGCATGGTAAACATGCTGGACCAGGCTTCTATAAGCTTCCCATTCAACAGGGCTTTGCTGCTCCAGCAGGCTTCAAAACACCCCAGATTAAAACAAGACGATGTATAATAGCCAAATGCAGGCGGGGTTTGCAAGCAGGATGATGTTGCTTTTAAACTAACAGGATTTGGAGCTCTCGCAGGTTAGGGACGAGCCCGCTGCTGTGATGAAGAGACAGAAGCAGCTGCGTTAGCCAATGCACTGCAGGGCTTCCCATACTACAGCACTGGAATAAAAATAATGCACTAGAAAATGCTGTTTTGCAGTACATTGGATAGCACAGCATTTCCTGGCATGTTGCTGGATCAAAGCCGAATTCTGTAGCATTAATTATTCAAAAACCAACAAGATACACTTTGTCAGTTAAAGCAAAGAAAAATAGTAATCAGATCGGTGTCGTTACACTGTGTGGAAGCAAAACAGATTCTGTACAAACAATTAAATTCGTTTGTGCAGTCAACCTGCACGTACGGTCTGTGCCAGTTCGCGAGTTCCTGCCACCGGTTTCATCAGCTGTGGGGAAACGTGGAGCTCACACGTGGTGCCTTGTCAGCCGTGGCTGATGGTCCTTACGGGGGCTGTGCTGGGTTTCACAGCTTGCCCAGTTAGTGGGTCTCAGCCACAGAGAAAAACAGCCAGGAGCACACATAGATATTGTTCTCCTTACGTGGGAGAGACAAGCAAAATAGGGCTATTTGTCTTTAACAAGGCTTAAAATGGTTGCTCTGCTCTTCTGCTATCCCCAAATGCAAGCAAAACCAGGGTACCAGGAGAAATAAATGAATAAATCAGCGTGCAGCTAAATGGGTTTGGGCCACTGGAGAACCTAGAAGGGAAAATCGTGAAGTCAACAACGAAAGACCAGGCAGGAGACAGTTCCTAACTTGCCTGGGTGTTCCGGGAGGTGCTCGTGGCTTGGTGTAGCTCCATGGTGTAGTCTCACACTGAATGTCATGCAGCCTTTGGCCTCAGGCACTGCGTTCCCCCACGTATTTTGCTGGGGAATGTGGAGCTCACATACAGAGCCCTGTCCGCTTCCATAAGCTTCACTCTGCTGCCTGAGACTGCCTTCGCCTGTCAGATTTTAATTGCTTTGTCAGAAGATAATTGTGGCTCTTTCACCACTCTGTCTGCTCCCTGGGCTATTTCATCCCAGATCCAGCTCTTGGTTCATCCTCTTACGAGAGGTTCAGAAACCCCCCAGAGCTGTCCTGCAGGTTCCTCAGCCTGGGTCACTCACAAATACCTCCAGCTGCCCTCTAGTCTGGGGGTTTTGGTTAAAAATGCGTGGCTTACATCTCTCATTTTTATAAAGAACACAACATGAGATTTCCATCATAGGATTCATAGTTAACCTCTTTTGCCTGAGGCAACCAAAAATTGTAACATCACCGAGTGCTTCACCACCAGCCTGTGCCAAAAGCCAGACTGCCTTCTGGCTGCCCTCCTTTTTGTGACACCTACAGAGTCTAAAACCTTTGTTATCCTCATTGATGTATCCAGGAGGCTTCTTTCCAATGCGGATTTTACAGAGCCATCCTTTTGCTCAGAGACTTTGCTATTTGCTCCCATTTACCAACACTGTTCAGCCATCGCAGAAAGTCAAGGAGCTGGACAAACGTAGCTTTTTTCCAGAGCCCATGCTCTGTTCACTTTTAATAACCCAAATCATTGATGGTAACAAGCCCAAGAGTTTCAGAAGGTCACCCCAAGCTCCAGAGATTTGTCTGCACTTCAGAAGCCCTGCTCTCTTCCTTGCTGCCTTTTCCCCCAGGCTCATGCATGACTTGGAACAAAACCTGCCCTTGCTGTGAGCTGGCTGTGTCAGCCCTCGAGGGCTGGGGTGCTCAGTGGGACCTTGGGTCTTCAGCACCTGTAGGTTCGTATGTAAATATAGCCATTAAAAAATGTTTCCATATAAAAAAAAATGATCTGTACACCATAATCATTCAATGTGGCATCTCCAAAATGCCACCTCTTACAAATGCTATAACCTTTTCAAAACTATTGACTTCAGATTTGGTTCAGTAAGGAAACTCAGCTGTTTCTATACTGCAGCACATGACCCCTACTTTTCCTTAGTTACGAGTAACTGTGTTTTAACATAGCAAGAAACAATACTGTTAATACATTCGAGGCACTTAATTAGGTCTCAGGAGCTGTGCTTTCTTGGAAGAAGGTTGCTTGCTGAGGAGCATCCTTTGCAGACCTGCAAACCACAGGACTTCTCTCATGCACCAGTAAACAGGATGCAGCAAGCCAGGTGGGTAAATGCAGCACACGGCAGCTCAAGCAGCAGAGAGACTCCAGAACGTTTGGCACTGCCACCTCCCTGACCAGAAACACAGCCTGAGTGCCCTGAAAATGCACTTCAGCAAAGTTCTTCTTCCTCTTTTGATTTTTATTGATCCCAGAGTAATTAAAAACTGACACTCAGGCCCCTGCCAGCCCTGACTCTGTTTGGCATCCCTCTCAGAGTGCTCACAGCTAGACACAAGCCAACACGCAGCATCCTTATTTCCCCCAAAATTCCTCTCATAGTACATTGCTCTTTTTCCCCTTTCCACCTCTTCCTTGCAGAAAAGACTTCCAGGCTCTAACCTGCAAGTGAGGCACTCGAACCTGGAGCTCCATCGAGGTCCCTCCCTCACCACGCAGGACAGGTTGCTGTTGAACACTGCAAAACGTGCTCCTCCTGCAGGAGCCAGGCTCCATGCCCCCAGCCCTCCCCTGCTTGCTGGCTGGGTCTCTGGCTCCCAGCACCGCCCATGGAGACCATCTGTTCCACTGCCAGGAAAAGGCACGCGCAGCTCGGATCGAGCAGGAGCTGCAGCCAGACGGGCTGAAGGATTTCTGCTTCAGTCCCTTGCCTGGTGCTCACCCACAGGTTTGTTCTCAGCTGTTCACTTTCCTTATTTTACATAGGAATGTAACATCTACAATTTTATTACTCTGTTCAAAGCCGAAACCTGTATGCCATGTCTGATCTGGTGGGTGACAACCAGCCCACAGCAGGGGTTGGAACTGGATGGGCTTTGAGGTCCCTTCCAACCCAGCCATTCTATGATTCTGTGATGTTATCACTTACATCACAGAGCAATACCATACAGACACCAGCTTTCACCACCATGCAGGACACATCTCCTTCTCTTCAGGACTTCCACCACAAACACACATAACCGCTCACTTCTGAAAATTCCATCTTCATTGAGTTTTAATGCTGCCTGATGGGCCTTTTTCTCATCAAGAAGCAAGCCACCATCGAGTTGTACATCTTTTCATCTTCTGCTTCTATAATTAACCAAACTTGGTGGCCAAAGCCAGCTTTGTACGCAGAGCACCTGCATCTCGTTGACTAGGAAGCAGCAGTTTCCTAGCTGGAACGCCAGCACCTGCCTCTTGAAGCTCACTAATCCCACTAATTGGCTCCTCCTCTCCATTTTGCCTCCACACATACATTCTGGAGGGTGAAAAGAAGTGCTGCCACCTGCTACCACTTTGTTGCACGATTCCCAGAGGATTACTTCTACATATTTATCTGGACAGAGAAGCCGTTCCCCCTCCAGGTTTATCCCCCACCAGTGCTGCATAATGGGCTCTGTCCTTGTGGGAGGGACACGTGTGGGTCCTGGGGCTGCTGTCTGCAAGGACCCACAGCTGTTGGCACACTGGGGACTGGAGAAGCCTTTAATTATCCCCTTTCAGTGCATCAGGCGAACGCTGCCTCTGAGCACATAATATATTGTTTTAGTAGGCTGCCGCAAGAGATCTCTTGGAAACATAACTTAATTCATGGGCTGACATAGGTGTGTGCTATTTATATTATAACTTACGGCTTTCATAATGTTGGCTTGGTCCCCAGTATTTGGGAGCTGATCTGCAGTTTGCTTTCTGGGAGTGTCTGTATTACTGGTTATGCAAACAAAAAATGTATATGCACATTCTTCAGAAATTCCAAATATCTCATGGAAGCCTTTAAATGAAAAGGCGTGGGCTCATCTGATGTGTCCATGGGGCAGGAGGAGCAGAGGATAGGCGATAAATCTCATCGATCACAAAAAATTTGGTTTTAAACAAAATTTCTGAACCACGTTGTGTCCCCTCATCTCTGCTACGGTCACACATGATGTTATCCAAGTGTACAGTTCTCAAGGTATTGCTTGATAATAAATAAATGCTGCTGGCAAAACTGATAATTTTGGTAGCAAAATGCACACTACGGAACATTGGTTTTGCTTGAATTTAGATATTCCCTTCTTACTTCCAAATGGAACACAAGTAACATTTTAGCTATCAAAGGGAGTTACAAGGCAAAACATGGAACTCATTAAGAGCCATTAACATAAGCATTTGGAAGGGTTCCTGGGTTTCTGCCTGCTCAGCTTTGCTTTCCTTGGGGCTCGGCCATCAGCAGGCTGCTGAAGGAGGTGTCCCCCCGCGTCCCGTTGCTGGGATGCTGTGTGGCTGGGTCTGCCCAAGCAGGGCGTGGGACACGGCAGCGAGGCTGTGCTCCACCAAAGGACACGGGAAGACACCCACCCGACCAGAAACAGCCTTCTGCAAAAGAGAGAGCCTCAATCGTGCACAAGAGAGAAGATTCTCAAGTCACTGGCTTAGTTGCTTGAAGTTTGCTCAGAAAATGTGGATTGGTACATACAGACCCCTGCCACCTCTCAGCCCCTCAACACCTCATCTAAATCTCTGCTTTCCTCTCTGCCTCCAGGAAAATACAGAATGCCTCTCAGTGCAGTAGCTATTACCACCAAAACCATCCGGGAAATCATCCCTCCAAGCGTATTTAAGAACATCGTGTCTGTGCATCTGCTGTAGGTACAAACTACACCTTTTAGAAAGAAAAAAAAATCCAATTTCCAAATAATTAGCATTTGCAAAACCTATTTCCCCCTAGAATGGGCTCCCTCATAAACTCAAGCCGTGAAATGCCCCAAGCCAGTTTATCATCACTTTTCTATGACCTTCATCTAACTTCAGCTTTCACACCCGGAGTAGGAGTGAGTTATTTTGATTAACAATGATTGCCTCTTTGTCAGATCAGTAAATCAGCTAAAATAAGAAACTCATACCTTGAAAGATTTAGAGGAGCTGCTGCCAAGTATTTTTATAAGGTCTTTATTCACTCTCCATTGTGTGCGCTGCTCTCAAAGGTGCCACAACAAAATCCCTTGCACTATCAATTCCCCTGCCCCCTTTTGCAAACATTGCATTTTTCCTGTGTTTCAGCAGAGCAGCTACATTAATACAGCTGTAGGACTGCCTTCGCTCCTCGCTTGTGCGGAGTCATCACTGATCATATGAGTAATGGAAGTGCAGCACCGAGCTTTGGCTCTGCTAATAATTTTGGATTTGACAGGTAGGGTTGTGCCTACAAGATGAGTGGGGAGAGCAGAGTTATTCTGTATAACACTTTATTATAAACACTATTTAAAACCCCTTTAAGCCCTTTTAAAATCCCTTTCATTGTAGATGTGCACATGCACCAGACCTCAGTTGTGGCACCTGCTACTGAGGCACGGTTGGTTTCGCTGCAGAGCACACCAACACCATAGAGATGCAATGTTTGTCACATTTTGGGTAGCAAGAGCTCTCTCCTCCTCTCCAGCCCATATAAAAGACCAGGATGTGTCTGATATGGCAAGGAGCTGTCCGTTGGGCACCATGGTTCTGTTGCCAGGACAGTGTCTACTGATGGCAACAAGCTTTCAATCTTCGATTTTACGTCCATGCTCCAACCAAGCCATCAGGAACCACTTGGCTTCTGCTGCACCAGCTTTAATGGCATGGCAACGTGGCAGAGAGGGAACCTTGTGAAGAAAACCAAGGAAGTAAATGCCTGCAGAACAGCGATGATTTTGATTTAGGACCCCTTGACCAAGTAGGAGAATTTGGCTAGGAAGACATCATAGCACATTGCAGATAACCTCTTCACTTTGGCTGTTGATGAAGAAGGGGCTCCGATGGGTCCCACGCAGGGAGCAGGGGGCTGGGGGCCAGCTCCCACCCGGCAGTGGCACAGCTGCAGAAGAGGCCACGTGGAAAAAATTATAATTACGCCTTCAGCTCCATGCACTGAGATGAGTAACGGCATCGCTGCCGCTGCTTTTCTACGGCAGCTCAAGTGCATTATTCATAGGGGTTTTTTTTAAGAAGTCTGTAATCATGGGAACTGCTTCTTTTATATTTTTAACCACACGGGAAGAAGCTGAGGACCACTTCAGCTCCCGTTTCAGACCGGATGCCATTTGCGTGTAAGCGACTTTGCCTGCTGAAAGAATGACATCAGGAATGCAGAGAGGCTGGGTTCTGAGACTCTTCCCCAGCTTTGGCCTACATTTGGAGGATGTCATCGGAGTGAGTTCAGAACCACTCTGAAGCACTTTGCCTTGGAACTGTAGCCCCTGCCAAGGGCTGATACACCCGCCCTGGGTTTCCAAAGGTCCCTTTTTGGTCTTTCAGCTTTCAGTGTTGTCACAGAGGACAGGAATGGAGCACATCAGCAGTGGGATGGGGACCACGGGGTTTGCCACAGGCTGGGTGCAGCAATGGGAAAGGGGATGGTGAGCAGCAAAGCACCATGCACACAAAAACACCTCCTGGAAAGGGGTTTCTGCCACTGCTCCCCACCCAAGGGGACAAGAGAAGGGTTCACCAACAACACCGAGAGCAGGATCTGCACCTTAAGCATGGCCTACATAGAGCTGAGCATTACTGCTGAGGAGGCTACGAGCTTCATGACTTTTTTTTAGATTGTTTTTTAATAGGCACTTAGGAAAAAATGAAGCCACAGTGTTCTGTAAAAGCAATGTCAGGTGTGAATGCTGTTTTCATGTAAAATCGTGGCGGTGTTTGCCAATATAAGACAAGCATCAGCCACAGATGTTAGCTAAGGACATCTTAATGTTGTGCTCGCTGTGCATTCTGCAGCCTAATTACACTGCCTTCGTTATTAATAATGTACAAACTGGGGAGTAATAGATTAAGACAGCTTTCATTATTTTATTTGGGTCGTTTGCGATGTAAGACAAAACCTGACAGCTAAAAAAGAAAAAAAAAACACGAATCCTAAGATGAGCAAAGATTGCTAAAAGCATGAAAACGAGAGAAAAAGAGAAATAGAGAAACAGATCTTACTGCCATTATGCCAAAAGTAATGGAGACTGACATCATTTGGAAGGGAAAAGGAAGCAATTGGGGAATGTTAAGTAAGGCACACATCATGCGGTGATTTTGAATTCCTCGGTGTAGAGAGGCAAAGTGAACAGAGGTGATGCATGCTCAGCCCCTGGCAGTCTGCAGACGGAGTGTGGAGGTCACACTTGAAAGTGCAGCAGAAGCCACCCTGGAGTCAGCAGGAGCAACATTTCAAAGGGTGCAGAGCTCCCTGGCTTTGGGGGGATGCGCTGGGTTTGTAGCTTTTTTTTTTTTAAGCTGGAAAATTAAGAGATCTTGCCTTCCCCCAGGCTACTAACTCTGTGTTTGCTCCTTTTACACGTGTGCTTGCTTCTACCTCTTAACCTAGCTGCTGGGGTATCACAAGATATAGCAGAGTCCTCGAGCAAATATCTTCTTGAAGTGTTACAGGAAAGAATGGAGATTGGAAAGATATTTCAAAAAGAAATCCCTACTTTTTGGCTTTCACTTAGTACGCATATTCTTCTTCCCTACAGCCACTTCGATGGAAATTTCTCATGCATAAATAAACAATAAGCACTAATTCACAGGCAGCACACAAAGTATTATTTTAGGAAGAAACAAGAGAGACGGCCACCGGGCTCGCATACATCACCAGCCACTTGTACAGGGCTATGGCTGTGCTGGGGAACAGCAGCAAGAAATCACACTAAGTGCCTGCCTTTCCCCATCTGAACCCTCCCAAAATTGTAGACAAATGACAACACAGCAATGCACAAAGCAGGCAATGTGTCAGCACACGGAGGTTCAGCACCAAGACCCCAGCACTCGTTATTCCATCTTGCTAGATTGCCCCGTGGGTAAGCGACCAGAAGTTGCTGCATGCACTCTCATGCCAATAGGGATAATTTTGACCAATACCATGGGTTTTGCTGTAAATTTGCACCTTATCAGACACCAACTGTCTTCTGCATTAATTTGCAAGGTCTTAATTGACATGGTTGCCCTGCCCTGCCTCTCATTTCAGCTTTCAGTGGTTTCGTCTTCCATAGCAGTAATACAGTGTGTCCCAGCAAAGGACAGCCAATATTTGAAAGATCTGGTTATTTCTTTACATGATATTTCCTTTTTTCTTCATGGGAAACATACTCTGAGCCTCCATTTTTAGGGGTGTGAGTGCTATGTGCTTGAAATCTAATAAAAGTTTGAGCTGGGTGACTGAGCAGCAAATTATTGGATTTTCCATACGAGCCAGGCTCTGCACACCAGAGAGGAGGTTAAGCAGAAAGAGCAGGTCACCAACTATCAACCTTTCAACAAAAGAGTTAATTAAATTCAAATATCGACAGAAAAAAAACCCTCATGTTTTGCTTATAATGAAAATTTTCATGTAACATTTAACTCGCGAAAAGAGTGGCTAATTCCATTTACGTTGATATTAAAGCAGCATAGCTTTGCTTTTAGCTTAATCACCAAGCAACCAGAAGAACGCAGGCTATTCAGCTGTAATCCCACAGACACGTCTGGGGCTGAATTCTGACACTGCACCATTAAAATCCATGGAGATTTTCCTGAGACTCCCATTACAGGAGAGTCAAGGATATAGGAACCGACGTACAATTACACGTTAATTGGCCCCAACCCCATTCACAGTTCCAGTCCTGCTCGAAGCCTTTTAATTCATGGAAGAGTTGGGCAGAAATGATAGCACCAATTATTGCTGAGAGGTACCAAGGTGCATTACTTGATATTTATTTTTAACAGCATCTTTCAAAGCACTTTCCATCCTAAAGATCCTAAGCTTTTACCCACATTAATTCATGACGAGTCTCACACTATCACTGAGAAGTAGGCAAAAATTATTCCCAACTCACAGATAAATGAGGGAAATGGGAATTAAATGACATCCTTCAATTTACACAGCGGGTAAAAGACACTTTTTCCTGACAGGGGAAACAGATCTTAAGTGATAATGGGGTCTTCCAACCAGTGAATCCATCTCCTTGCTCCGAAAATTCAAGTTCAGAGAAAATCTATGGGATATGCCAAATCCCTGAACAAATGAAATCAGAGCCTGTGTGCGATGAGTGCTTCCATTACAGAGCAGCTTCGCCCATGGCCCAGGAGGAGTTAAATCATGAGGGGCTGCAACATCTGGACGAAATCGGCTGCCAGGGTGAACTTCCACGGCTGTTTTGAATACTTTTGCCTCTTTCCAGTATCGACAGCAGGCCAGCACTCTCTCTTAGAAAACAGCTCTTCTATTAGCACTTGCTTTCAGAAACAAGAGAGCTTTTGCTTGCAAAATTACCTCCCTATCCAGCATCTGCAGCACGAATTTGGAGAAGTAACTTCATTTTTAGCAAGCAACCCCTCAGAGCAACTGTTGATATATGGGGAGAGAACACAAATGCTCTGCCTCGAAGAGCCACGAAATATTAATCAGCCTTTGGGAGACACAAATAGAAACGTGGAGCTGGGCTGGTGTGTGTGTCCCAGGTGGGCTCAGCCTCGCAGCCCCAGCTCAGAGGGAATTGTTGTGGGATGGAGCTGGCAGGCTCTGCTTCAAGCAAGGAAAGCACAGGCAGGGAGCAGGCTCGATTCAGGGACCCTGAATTTTGGGGAACAGCCCCATCCCACCTCCCTGTGCACAGTGCATTGCAGGAGCACAGGTGCCAGCAGCACGCCCCGATGCCTGCAGCCTGCTTTACACCAGCTCCATCCACGCACAGCTCAAGGCAGATAAGGACGACGGTGCCTTATCACCGCTGCTGTCCCCTTATCTGCACACCCCTACAGGCTCCTCGTGCCCTGCTACCGAGCGGCGTTTGGAGAGAATAAAACACATTTTCTCGAGTTTTCATTTCCTTGACTCATTCAGAAAACAGCGCGGGTGCCGGGAAGCGAGGCAGGATTTTCTGTTTCATTTGTTGGCTGCACAATCGGTGTTTTCTCTGCTTATTAGCCGAAAATCTGCATTGCTGATAAACCGCTGCGATAGCAGATCCACTCTAGCCTCCCTAATTGCTCCTTCCACATTTATGAGGATACTTTTCATTTATCTCTCATGAACTCTAATTAAAGCTTGCAGAGGTTTTACTCTCACACTCGTGCATGCATCCCCCCGATCATGAATATACATCAGTTCTAAGTGACAGAAAATTGCAGTCATCTTTCCCCCTGCGTTTAGCAGGTCTCTGCGGTTGAAAGGCACCGCCTGGGGCCAGGGGCTGGGAGGGGAGAGAGCATCCCGTGAGTGAAGGGGTTGGGTAAATTGGGATTTGGGGATTACCTGGGTACGAGCTTCATTCGCAATATCTGCTGTCTGCAGAGATCTTGGCTCCTTTACGGATTTTCTCTTTTAATCAGCCTTGGTTCCCCCTGCCTTAAAGAAAGGCGTCCACCTTGTTTGCTCAGTGCTGTGCTCTGTTACAGATGTGCACATACATATTTCTTTCCCTGAAGCACGGTGCTGGGTTGCTACACAACACCCAGCTTCGACCTCTCCCCTGCCATGACCTCCATTCAGCAACAGAAACATGAAAGTCAATACTAATTTATAAGCAATTAATAGAGCAACAGACCTGTTGAGAACCCCGCTCCTGTGCCCTTTAAACACGAGGTTATTTCCTCCTGTTTGTAGAAGGGATTTTGTCGTTGGTTTTTTGTTTGATTGTTTTGGGGAGATGGGAGGAACTCTTCTACTCTTGCAGGGTTGCAAATATTGAGAGCGTCTCTGAGCTTTCAACATAGCAATACCAAACCTAACTCCAAATATTGAGCATTTTCCAGTACCAAAGGGGAGCAAAACAAGAGAGGAAAGGAAATCAGAGCCAGCCAATGTCACTGCACTGAAACGTCGTTTACTGAATGCATTTCTAACAGCTCTGGTCTTAAAGCGCTTGGGTGATGGCAAATGTAATATTGCTTCTCAGTGCTGTTACCCAGCGATATAAATATTTTCCAGCAGTAATTGCAGGCAAGAGAATCCATCCATTGCAAAGCAATAACACAGAGAGGGCAAGAAGCAAATGAAAGCCAAGTCCCTGCCTTATGGTCCCAAGCAGAAACCTCACTGAGAGCTTACCCAAATGTCAGAGAAATAAATCTGTGCCCAATTCACAGAATAGACATGCAGAAAGAGAAGAGTTAACTGCAGGATGGGATCACATTGTCACCGGCTACTCTTTGCTACCCAGTCCCTTTGCAACAGAGTAGATTTTTCTCTGTTATTTTTCATCTTTGCACCTCATTTGAAAAATCCAACACATGCTCACTCTCTTGCAGGATTCCTCTGCAGTCTACACACACTGCAGCACTGGAGCAAAGCACATTCACTGAGAGCTGCTCCACACACTGCACCAAACAGGCAAGAAACAAACTGAGACACAGCAAGCAATGAAGGGATGGCAGCAGCCTCAGCAGCAGCAAGCATCCGTGCATGGCAGCCCAGCTGAATTTACATTCTCTCCGTGATGCAGACACTTGTGTTCGGTGTGGATAAGGATTTAACAAATGCAAAAAGTCTTTTTTCTCCAGTCCTAAGGCAGGAAGGGAGCAGAGGCCAGCCAGGGCATGGCAGTGGCTAAGTGACCACATTGACCCTGGGATGACAATCCTGCCAAGGAACAACAACCAGGAACGTGCAGCCACAGCTCTGCTCACCCAACGCCTGTGCACCAGGCTGATTGCATGGACTGGGGTCAGCAAGAGTAAAATGCTGTGTGGGCTTCATGCCTGAAGCTATAGACCAAGGCAACTTGTGGTAGTCAAATACTGAAGGAGCTGGCCTTGCTGTAAAGCTTTCTGACTGATTTTGCATTAACAATTCTGCCCAAAGCCACATAAAGCAGGCCCCTGGCAGTGACTTGCACAAATAGCTATGTGATTCTTACTTCATTTGACTTAACACTTTATAAAACTGTGACTAGACATCCATTTACCAACTTCTCAGATTCCCAGAGCAATTCTACCTTCAAACCAGAGTTAGATTTGCCATCACTGGCAAAAGACACAGAGGAGGTTGATGTGAAACACACAGAGCTTTTGGCCTCAGCCATGCAATGGGAGCTGTGGAAACCCCATCCTTCCCTCTCTTCATGTGCTGCAAGGAAATCTCTCTGCCTTAACTCCCAACTAAAAGGCATCACACATTTTGGAAAGTCTCTCCCTTTCACTAAAATGGAAGGACAGAGAAAATCAGCCTTAAAAAACCAATCCCACATGAATCAATAAACTACAGGCAGTTAAAAACAAGTCATGAATAATAAGCAAAGCCAAGGTATGATGTTCAAAGGGATCACAGCCCTTACCAAGTCTCACCATTTGTGGGAAGCTAATGATGTGCAGAGTTGTGTTGGTAAAGGCAGCAGCATCCATGTTACCATGCACCCACTACTTTAAGGATACTTTTGATCTCCCTTCATTATACAGCACATCATTCTCCTAATAGATTGAGCTAACAGAGGCAGTCCACAAATCAATTTTTCCTCTCCCAGACCATGAAAAGAGGCAGCAGGTTGTCAGGCACACGTTTAGGGGAAGGCACCGTGGACCAGGCTCGTGTAACACATGCTAATGATGCCATTAGAGACAACAGGAGCCTTGATGAAGCTTGCTAGATGCCACGTTTCATCTTCTCCTTCAATAGAAGTGGAGTCCTTTGTGCTCCCTTTCAGATAGCCCTAGCAGGATCATTAGAAGATGGGTTGCTGGCTTGGAAGGGGCTCAGAAGATTTCTGCTTATGGAAATGGGATGATGAGTAATTTAAAAATTACTACAGGAGGAATAGCAGGCCTTTTTTTAGGCTTTCCCCTATCCTGATTTCATCTGCTGCTGTTTTCCAAGCTGAACCAGCTTACAAACTGTGAGCGCTGGCAGGCAGTTTAACATTGTATTTTTTATTATTCCATAAAAGGAGAACTAACGTTGTACCTACTTCTGCATCCCCCAGTGTGGCAGGGATGCTTTCAGAAGTCAAACAATTCAAGTTTACTGAAAGAAAGAGCAAATCCTCCCTTTCCTTTTCTTCCTGTAGATACTAAAACAACCCACTCGTATGAAAGTAAAGGTCATGGTGTTTTGTTCCTAAAGCTTGGTCTGCTACAAGTCTGAAGAGCAGATGGCGGAAAGCATTTAACTAGCAAGCAAAATATTGCAACAACACGGTCGGTTTTGTACAACAGGCCTCTGTAGAAAATGAGAATTACTTTTAAAGGTCAGTTGATGCAGCAGCACTACTGCTACTCATCGTGCAGCTACTCATTGCTCTGTCTGTAGCAGCCTGTCTTGGAAAGATGACAGACTGCTGAAGAAAAGAATATAATTTAAAAGAGCTCAAGAAATTATCTTTTGGTATTTTTCTAGAGGAGAAAAAGAATGGAGGATAATATTGAAAAAAAAGCTGGCAGGATATTGAATGGTCAGAAGTCAGTCACACCAAGGAGGTTTTTCCTCTTGGCAAAAAGTGAAGCACTCCCTCTCAGTTTAAATGATTTATTTTGTAGGACCCCAGTGTCAAACCTAAAGGGCTCATGATGGTAACAATTCAAATATTTTCCAAAGGAAAATAAGGCGAGATCCTCCACCCAAATCAGCATCAACTTCCAGCGATATTACTGATAAACACTTGCTGAAGTTTTATCCCCGTAGATATTGAAAGCTGAGCCATTTGATTCAAAGTCCTAGAACACCAGCTTTTAAACAAGAAGAACTCCCAACTGCAAATGAAAATGGTTTTCCCCCTATAATTGTGGGGCAACATCCATACTGTTTTGTTAACAGCTTCCGCTAGTATTGCCTCCTGGTTTATTTTCTTTCTTTACCTAAGAATGCGATGAACCGCTCAGCAGGGATGCAGTCAAATATCTCTACATCCTCATGCTTGCTGAATCATGCCTAGTCCATGACCGAAATCCAATTAAATCTAAGCCAGCTGCTCCACACTACGCTAATCCTATCTTACCTCATCATTCATGGTATGTACGCATCTGAAAAGTCCTGTCCAAAGCAAGAGATCATCTCGGTGACTATTTATTCCTCCTGTAACAACGCCTAAGTGGGCCCCGATGATAATCACACGCTGTTGTGAAAGGAAATGAGTGGAAAGATGGTATTACTCCCAAAGAACTTAAAATCCACTTGAAGTCAATTCAACTCTTTATGGAAGTAACTAAATGTTCAGAACTTCCTGAAAGCTTGGCTTTTGAGGTCAGGCATCTGGGAGAAAAAAAAAAAAGCCATGTACTTTCCTGTAATGGAGAACATTAACCTACTCTGGGTTGAGGCTGGTGCCTGGATGCATCTTTTCAATTCATTAGACAAATCGCTTCGGCAAAGCGCTAGATGAGATCTGATGCCTGTGACGCAGCCACTAGCTGCTGTTTGCCTTCTGCTCCATGCCAGGCACGTCTCTCACAACAGCAATTAGAAACAGAAAGTAAAAGAAATAAAAAGTAATTTAGGCAAAGCTGGAGGAAGATTTAAAGTTGGGAGGTGTAATGGATTCCAGTCACGTGTCTCTCAGAAGCGATAAATCCTACAGAGGGAAACGTCGGAGGAAAAAACACTCCTTGGCTATAAAATTCCACCTCTGAGGATTATAAAACACCATGCACAGAGCAAACATCCTTCCCAGGCATAATAGGACTGTCAGAAGTGATTGACAGCAATGACAATCTATCATAGAAGGCCATACCTGTGTGATAGCACCCTGCATGGGGCTGGCTGGCAAAAATGAAATTGTTTTATTCATCCCTACACTGTGCGGAGGATGGAACATGCTGCACAGTGTAAGTGCACCTTTTCTCACAATCTGCTTTTATGCATTGGCATTATCTGAGCACAGCTTTTAGTTCACATAACACAATCCCATTTTCCCCCGGATTTCTCCCCTCTCGTGCCCTCCATGCAGTCAACGTGCTGAGCGCTGCTGAGGAAACGTAACGCCTCATCACCTCCAGGCTGATGCTGCCAAAATCCCACACAAAAAGGAGAAATGAGCAATCTGGAGGCAAGCTCCAGCCCTCACTCGGAGGGACGGCGATGCTCCCTGGTTGGCAGCAAGCAATCCCTGGCGTGGGTTATTTTTGTGACAAGAAAACCCCACCTGAGGTGGATGGAGAGCTCCAGGGTCAAGTGATCCATGCAGATTGCAATGACTTTCATTAAATTCGTACCTTCTGTGGGCAGAATCTGAGCTGACAGCCTCCCCAGAGCTTATTACCTGTCCCCAGATGCTGTTTAATGCTGACGAGGGGACCTCTGCATTCTGGCAGCCACTTCTTGGTCAGCCCTCACTGCAGGCCCACAGTACTCCCATTGACATCAACGATATTTCTGTAGGATAACATCCAAGACAATGCCCTGTTCTCCATTTGAGAAAGTCCTTCTGCATACGGCAGGGGATGGTTTTCCATCTGCAGGTGCCGTTTCTGTGTTCAACAACAAGAGATCTCCAAGTTGACAAAACCGTCTGGGTAAGAGGTTCTTTCAAGAATCCAAAGGAGAAATAAATACGGTCTGATGAGGGGACTGGGCTGAAACTCAGGAGAACAGAGTCTGGGCTCTGGCTCTGAGATAACACATCCGTGAAACCTTGAGCAAAGTGCCCTGTGCCTCCTCTGTGGTCCCTCTGCTCCACACCGAGGAGCGTCTCTGCTGCTTTGGCTTCACAGATGGATGCACAGTCCCCAGAAGAGCTGCATCTAAAAACAATCCAAGCGTTTTTCCAAAGTGGAAGACTACTGACCACTGATCAGGTTTATGATTTACCACTAAACAAAATACGACTCAAGAGCAAAGATAGATCCATGGTGGATCAGAGCACTTTGCTTCAGCCATGTCTCCTGGGCTGCTGATGTCCAGGCGAGGTTACTAAAATTTGTACAGCCTCTCTCCACACAAGAAACACAGCAGCTGGGGGCCATCATCCCCAAGGCTGTGTTTTAAAAGAAGCTTAGCAGCATCAGAAACTCCCATTAACAGCCACCCTGCATCAGTTACTTCTGCTGGGTTAAAAATTCAGCAAATTTCTACGCCAAAATTCAGGCTGGATCCTAGGGGGCACCTGCACTGCTGGGAAGGGAAGGAGCTGTCCTTCTCTGCACTGCCAGGTGCGGCCTCACCCCGAGCACTGGGTGCAGGTGGGTGCCACCATGTCAGAAGGACACAAAGCTCTCAGAGAGCACCCAGAGGAGGGCTACGGAGATGGGGAAAGGTCTGGAGGGCACGGGGGGTGAGGGCCCTGGGTTTGTTTGGCCCAGAGCAGAGGAGGCTGAGGGGAGGCCTCACAGCGGCCTCCAGCTCCTCATGGCGGCTGCAGCCCCTGCCAGGGAGCGGAGGGCAGCGCTGAGCTCTGCTCCAGGGACAGCGACAGGGCCCGAGGGAACGGCATGGAGCTGTCAGGGAGGGTCAGGAGGGGGTGAGGAAAGGCTCTGCCCAGAGGGGTGGGCATGGCACTGCTGCCCAGGGCAGAGTCATGGCCCCAGCTGCCAGAGCTCGGGGAGCACTGGGACACCGCTCTCAGCCATTGGGTTTGGGGTTGGGTTGGAGCTGTGTGGAGCCAGAAGCCGGGCTCATGATCCCTGTGGGTCCCTTCCGGCTTGGGATGTTCTGTGGAATACCAAACCCTGCATTTCAGCTTATCCTTGTGCAGAGCCTCGCACAGTCCATTTGATTTTGCGCCTGGGGGGAAGGGCTGAGATCAGGAGAAAGTCAAGGAAATAACTGTCTTGGTTATTGGACAGCTTTTCCTCCTCTGCAATTAGAGACACAGGACACTGCAGCCATGGTGATCACGCACTTTCTGTGCACACATCGGTGCGATGCTGCCGTTCGGGCAACTTGCTGCCAGCCTCATGTTCCTTCTGTTCCTCAGAAGATTTGTTCTATTGGAGTTTTTTTTGTACCTGATATTGTCACTTGTTCAGGTCCATCCTTTTGCTCATCACTGCCACTTTCCACCTTATTATCCTCCCAGCTCCAAAGCCAAGGAACAAGGCCCTGCCCTGCCTGGGAAGGACCCCTGTACTCACGGGGATGCCGGAACACTCGACATTTCCACTGCTGTTGGCATTTCCTTCATCAGTCACTCAGGCAGCACTTAATATGTATTCAGGACAGTCAATAAGTAGTAAAGCAATTCTCAGGTGCTAAAAAAAGAATTCCTGTGTAAGGAATTCTTCCATAGGCACTTTTTGCCCCATTTTTATTTCATCTGCAGTGTGCAGACGCCTGTCAGCATCCGCCTGCTCTCACGCCTGGCTCCCCAAAGGTATTACCACCTGCAGCACAGCCTGTGTGTGCAATCCAAAGGCTCAGTTTAACTCTTCAGCTTCTCCATGTCCTTGCAGCAATGCCTTAATCAGTGGTTTGGGAAAAAATGGAGGTGACTTTGCTAAAGACGTACAGAAGGGAGGTGAGCACCATAGCCTGCAAAGCCTGGGTGGATGTCTGCTAGGGTAGCATCTCTGCCTCTGTATTTCGGGAGCAACTTGTCCATTCTTCTCTCTTGTCCATCCTTCCCACTGAGCTGCAAGCAATAACCGTCCTAAACCTTCAGCACGTCCAAGTGCATTTCCCCTACTACATATGCAACCCAATGTTGAAATACTTCTGTCACTAACACTGGGGATTCCCAGCTCACTTCTCACATGCAACAAAAACCCTATTAGCTAAAGCAATTAGTACCAAAGGGCTTTGAAAGTGAGAGAAACAGACAATACAACCACCAAACTCCACCTGAGAGAATATGGGAATAAAACATGAAAATATGTGGCTTTCTGTTTGCATTTTCCATCTAGGCATTTGCAAACAGCTGGCAGCAAGTCACAGGAAACCAAGCCCTGGGGACTGTCTGATTAGTGGGGTGTGTGTGATCACCGTGACACTGTCAGCACTGATCTGGGCTCGTACCCACAATGGCAAAGTGGGGTGAGCGTGGAAGAGTGATCAGGAAAAACCCACAATAAGATTGTTTTGCACATAGCACAGTTAATGCTTACAGGAATAATTTTCTTTTATTCCTGGCGATGGGCATAAGCTGCAATATGGGCAGTACCAGGTAGATATTCAGGAAAAAAAAATCCTCTGTGAAAATGGCCCAAGAGTGAGTGCAGGGATGGCATGAGCCTTGTTTGCTGGGGCAGGTGATAGGGCTGCCCACCCTGCTTCCCACTCCCCCTCCAGAGCTGCCATTTTCCTTCCAGGCTTTGCAGATAAAGCCTACAGGGGAATATAAAAAAGTAAATACACTGAATGTTTCAAAGGTTTTTTTTATAGTTTGAAGGAACCACTCTAACACAGTAAACAGAGGGAGAGATTTTGTGTGGAAGCAACCGAAGCACAAAGCAACATCTGCACAGGATTTTGTGACTTTTAAGTGACATTTTGGAGCCAGGTTAAAGCAACAGCTCAGCTGTGTGTCTAGCACTTCTGAAAGTGGCACCAGCACAGATGCTCAGTGACAAAATGGTTTTCTTTACTAGGGCTGATGCTGGGTTCCCATCCAGGGGTATATCAATCTCCAACCGAGAGAGGTTCTCTGCAGCGAGATGGCCTTGCCATGGCTGTGCATTTTGGAAGCACAAGTTGGTGTTAAACAAGTGCCAGGGACTAATGTTTTGCACTGTTAAAATCACGCCTTAAAATGAACTATTGCCTCCAGGTCTGTGAAATGTGCCTTCCTTGGGTGAGAACAGATGTGAGCGTATTGATTTCATACCTGTGCATCCATTAAGAGGTGCCTCATCAGCGTCATGGCACTTTTCAGGGATTCCTTCTCACTGGGCAGAAAGGCATCTTCGTCTTCATCCAGCGTTTTTGACTTGTTGACGATGAAATGGGAGATCTGGTCATTGAGGGAGTGCAGTGACTCCACAGCTGGGGAGACAGAGAGCAGAAAGGGCATGAGATGTGCTGGGAGCCCCTGACATCTGGGACAGGGCAACACACAGATGGGAGCAAGATGTGCTTCAACGTGTTGACACAGAAGAGTTGGCTGCAAATAAATTAATCTGATATTTCATGAACTCATCTGATATTAGCATTCACAAAATCCAGCTGAAGGTTCCGCTAAGAAACAAGCCTTCTCCCCTAAGATTTGGCAAATTTAAAGAGCAGCACCGCATAGCCATGGAGAAAGCAAATTGCTCAAGGTCAGGTATTGGGTCACTGCTAGAATAAAAATATGAAAAAATTAGGCTCATGGCTCCCAGCTCAGGGACCTGCTCCCTATATGTACTGGGACCAGATCCTCAGACCACACAACAGGCACTAACAGGTAGAATGGCTTTGTATTTATTAGCTAGGAGAGGAGAGGGCAAGAGCAACAACTACAATAGCATTTATTTCATTGGATTGTCATGGTTTGAAATCCTGTTAATCTTTAAAATTCTATTCCATAGGATCAAGCCCAAGGTATCCTATGTGGAATTCTGCTACAAGTTATGTGAGAGCACATCTGAAATCAGCACTGCCATGGCTAACAGAAATCCCTCGGTGATTCTATGCCCTTTGTGATGCCAAAATTTATACAGGCTCTAACGACACAAACTAATGACAAAATTTATTTCAGCACAACAAAAAGCTCTGCAGTTCTACCAATTTGAAAAGTCTGTGATGCCATTGAAACCACTGCAAGTTGTGAGTTTTCATCTTGACTCTAGTCATTAAATAAACGAGGCTCAAATAATTCTTCAGAGTATTTTCCTCCTGCTGGTGGCTCAGGCAGGAAAAGCCCTTGCTGAGCCTGCAGCCCGCAGCAGCACATCGCTGTCACACGCTGCACCATGCCCAGTACTGCAGAGCCTGCTCTGCTCGGGCTGCTAGGGAATAAGGCAAGGTGTCGTTTAGGACTCCTTGAGAAACTGATTTCAGAACACCAGGCAACTGACATATGCTCCACCTAGTTCTGTCCAAAGAAGGTTTTACCATGAAATTCAGAGTAGCAAAGATTAGCCAGAAACCACACTCACTAAGCAGCAAAGCTTCCCCAAACATTCCATTGCAGAGAACAGATACGTCTGCAAAATCCAGGGGTGAGAGGACAGAATCATCCTTACTAAGAGTTCTTTATTTGGATTTTAGAATATATATGCCCCTGCTTCTTAAAAAGCCTGAACACCAGGACCATAATTTACTCACATCCTGAGATTTTGGCTTTAAAAAGTTCTCTGCTCCAGGACGGATGAATTCTGTGCCCCATCCATCTCCTTCTGCACATATTTTGACAAGGGGCAAGCTCTGCACCAATAGCAGGGACAACATTTTTAGTTTCCTGACCAAAAACCTCTGGAAGCTCTCTGTAGACATCACCTGCACTCAGCCAGCTACAGGCTGTTGCCCGTTTGGTTGTGTGGTTCACACCACCAGGAATGGGCTCTGCCAGTGCTTCTGTCACAAATCTCTACGAGTTGGGCAGGGTTCATCCCAGCCGTGCTGTGGGAATTCATTTCCTCCAATGGAAGTAAGAAAATGAAAGCCACACAGAGCTTCTGCCTTCTAAAAGAAGTTAGTTTTATTTCTTGAAAGGAAGAAAATCAGAGCTTAGCATTCCTCCCTTCATGTGCAAACAGCACCATACAACTTATGAAAAACATTGTTTAACCAAAAATTTGATGGCCTGCACCAAAAGCTTACATCTAGCTTCACTAAATAATTATTTTACTTATGGTTGGGATTTGTGTATGCCATCGTCCTAGCACTAGTGCACAAGTGTTAATCCCCTCGCATCCCTTCTGATCAATGCAGAATTGAGGACAGGTCATTTTTTTATATTCTGAAATTTTTGCTGGCACCAGGAGCCTGTCTGTGCTCTTGGTGATGGGAGCATCTATCAGAGCCCTCCCGCAGCTGACGGCTTCGCTCCAGATTTACGCTGAGTGAGACCAGAAACTGGTATGTGCAGCATTTCTCCCAGGCTTCATGTTTTAAAGTAATTAAAGCCAAATAAAATTATATAATCCTAAGTTACTTTAACCTCCTGCTTTGAAGCAGCAGCTCCATATTCTTTGTGATTTCCTGTTTTACCCTTTGGGAAGGTCGGTGTTATCTGAGCAATGTGCATTGCATTAAGCTCTGGGGGGCAAATGCTTCTCTCATTGGTAATCCTCTGAGCTTAGAGAGATGTCACAGAAATCAGAAGAAATATTTTCCAGTAGGAGTGTAGGAAAAGTAGTTCAGTGTTTGACTTCCACTGATTTTATAAGCCTCTGCTTACGTTTAAACTTTGCTTAGTGAAACAAATCTTTTTCCATGCAGACAATGGAAAAATGTATTTGGAAATAGAGCAGTCTGTGTCTTCTCCATGGAAGTAAAGCATGGGTTTCTGAATCTCTATGAAAGCAAAAACAAAGACAGCCTAAATAAAACCTGATACAATAAAAGCTGAAAAAAATTCCTGACACTGGTCCCATGTCACAGCCTCCCACAGACTCTGGTCACACACAGAGATATTTGATATTCCTCGTTTAAATCAAGAGCAACTTCCTGCCTTTTGCAAACCTCCAATGTTAAACTTTAAATATTTCTGCTGAGCAGCGCGGTATTAAACCAAGCAATTTCTGTTCAAATATGCAACATAGAATGAAAAACATTCTGATTATTGACCTGAGATATAAACATGCATATATTCTGCTCATTTTAAAGATACTTCTTGATGCTTTTAAAAAAGAAAAAAAAAAAATACACCATTTTCCTCCCTGTATCAGCTCTTGTGGCTGCGGGTTGATTACACATCAGTAATACCGTGAGTGAGATGACCAGCTAAGTAAAAGTTACAGCTGTCAGAGCCCCTTCGGCTGCCAGCTTTTCCCATTCCAATTTCGACGTTTTCTCGCTGCAAGGATCCATCTCAAGAGGTGAAGAAGCCACGACAATTTTCCATTACTGCTTTGACATCGTCTACAAGATGAGAGAGAAGGATCTATTTCTGGGGCGCTGCTTTTCGTGGCCGTTCCATCAGAGGCACGGCACGGTGCGGTTTTTCAGGCAAGCACCATTTCCCACCCCCAGAAGCAAGGGCAGGACAGCAAAGCCAATTTTTTGCAAAGCAATTCTGGGCAGGAATCCCCAGAGACCAAAGGGTGTGCAGGGGAGAAAGGAAATTGCTTGTTGCCAGAGAGGGGGGAGAAAATATATATATACATGCATAAACTCATGCCAATAATTGCTACAAGGAAGGGACTGAAGCAATATAGTTGCTCCAGGACATCCCATTTTATACCCTCCAGCTACTGCCCAGATGAGTGCAAAATGAACTGTAGATAATATATCCTCAGATCTACAGGCAAAAGCCAGCAGGGTCTAAAATGAATTCTTGCTAGCAGGACTGACTAAATGGAAGATGACATGCACCATGATAATTTTAACGAGGGACACAGAGTAAGGATTCCTGGGCTCGTCAGCTGACTCAAGACCGTGTTCAAGCCGGACTTTTCTGCAAGCAGTCAGCACTTGTCACCATGGCTGGGGATGTGCTCCCACGGAGGGGAAAGCCAAGAAGCTGCACTGGGTGCACTGATGCTCAGAAAATCCATCCCAGCCGAGCGCGGAGCAGTCTTTAATGTGCGGGTTGCCAGGGAAAGCTCTTCTCTAATGAGTGTTTCTGACTATCCAGCAAAAGGCAATGATGTGTGTGGGCAAATTGTGCAATTCATTATAGACTAATATTACAAAACAGCTTCTCAAATAACATCTACAGGGTTTGTTTTTGCAGAGGAAGAAATATTCAAGGTACTTCAGGCCCTTCCCTTACCATCTCTCCCCACTTCGTCCGCGCTACCATCTGGCTGCTTTCAGTAGAGCTTTTTCATTCCGCATTATACATCCCTGCTGATACCTCCTTTGGAAGGGCAATTAAAACAGCTCTGCTCTGCCTTTTGACTAAATTTCTCTTTTTATTTTTCTTTTTAATGGTCAAACAACTTCGTGTGATTTCAGCGCCACGAAAAATGACCCCACTCACCGTGAGGATGTTTCCCACACACACCTGCTTTTCACCAAAACCGTACAAGGAATCACAGCCAGATCTCAAATACTCCCTTCTCAGACCCCCAACAATGCCTGCTCAGGTTTGGGGAGAAATTGGGACTGCCCTTGTGCAAGCTCCAGATCCCAACTTGAGGACCAAGACAGCCCACTCTGCAGTTGTAAGCTTGGAAACTCAATGCACGTTGGGGTTATGGCATGTGGAAGTGCTCCAGCTGCATACAATGCATGAAAAGAAGATCTTTAGGAAACTAAGTCATAAATAATGCCTGACCTCATACATGTTACTGTGGTTGGCTGACGGGTCTTTTGCTGGCTCCAAAAAAAAGTACGTGCAAGACATGCAACAGTTGAGTTTTGTCTGATTAATGATTCTGATTAGGAAGTGTTTCCCACTGTAGCATTTGCTAATTGCATTTGGACACGTCAATGAATTTATTCACTTACTAGTAGAAGAAATCTCCCTTGGTATAAGCCAAGCTCACGACAAGTGTTCCCCCTTCTCCCTTACCAGCACGGCGCTGGGTGAGTGCTCGCAATGAAGCCAGAAGCTGACCTGCAAAGCCCTTGAGCACCAGGATCTCAGGGCAGAAGCTCTGAGCAAACCGAGCCCGCTCTCCTTTGACTGAGCTGTCCAGCATCCTGGCAGCTGGGAAATGCACTTCGCAGCGTCTGCTCTGTCCATTCACTTATGATATTGCCATTTATATGACCCAACCTTTCATTCTTACTGCGTGCAGGAACATTGGGAAGATCTAGATCTGAAGCGCTCCATAAATATTGTCTCCTGTAACTGGTATGAAGAGATCCTACAGCTTTTTCTTTCCTTTGAAGTCTTTAACTTGTTTCAAAGGAGGCATTCAATGAGCCTCCTCGTAGGAATAATTTACCACACCATTAACTGAACAAAAAATATCTGGTGTCTACATTAGGGGCTCAATCACCTTTCAGAGAAACACTGTGAAGAACTCATTATAGTAATTACTAACGAGCTGGCCTCTTTGGGCTGTAAATGTTTTGTATATAGCTGGCAAAGAGCTGCACTCAGAGCTTCCCAGATGCAGAAGAAAGCCATCAGACCAATAAATGGCCCTACAGTTCCTGAGCAAAACAAGCCCAGAAATAAAGCTGGTCATTTTTTCAGCTTATTAGTTTCTCCTTACCAATCTGACCTTTTTGGAAATGAAAAATGACGTCAAGAAGTGGAGCTTTGTGGGGTTGTGACAGCTCTTTAATAATCAAGGTGTTTTATTGAGACCTTTTATTTTACTATTTTATTTTAGTGCTCTGGGAGTTTCTTTCAAAGTTGAATTTTTAACTATTTCGATTAAAATGTCAAGTTTAAACTGTCTGTAAATACATTGATATGTGCTAAATCCAGCAATTTGGAAACAAATTTTGAAATACCTCATGATATTGCCCTCACATTGAAAAGCTTATATCCTAGTAGGAAGCAGAAAAAGGATGGGAATTTTGGAACCATGCTGCAAGGACAGATGTCCATGTTCTCCTTAGAGAAAAAGAAGGCCAGATGCAGAAGTCCGGGCACATTCAAAAACTGACCTTTCCTTAATTTATGCCCATCTGCATGGACACATTGATGAGTGGACACTAGGCTTCCCAGTTGGAGCAGCAGCCCAGGGCTGCTAACACAGCACAGAATCTGCCCTTCGCAAGAAGACAGAGAGCCGTTGGGTTTTGGAGAAGAAGGTTTGATCACGCTGTGATGGTGGTTTGGGATTCCAAATCTTCCTGACACCATATCAGTATCTGCCTGTATGACAATAGCCACAAAAATGAAGCATCACTGTGAGTGAAATGGCTTCCATCCGATTTTATCATAGAATCATAAAGGTTGGAGAAGACCTCTAAGATCATCAAGTCCAACTGTTGACCATCCCTACCATGCCCACTGAACCATGTCCCCTGGTGCCATGTCTCCCCTTTTCTCAAACACCTCTGGGGACGGTGACTCCACCACCTCCCTGGGCAGCTGTGCCAGTGCCTGGCCACTCCTTCTGAGAATAAGCTTTTCCTAATATCCAAACCAAGCCTCCCCTCATGCAACTTTAGGCCACTATCTCTCATCCGAGAGATTTATAGCACAAACATCTTGTGAAACTAATGAGAGTTCCTACCGAAGTCAGTAATTTATGTGGTTGTTTGTTTTAAAATTCTTCCCAAAGTCCTGTTTGAGCACCAGGTGTGTTAGATTTCCATCTGTTTCTCAAAAACTCCAGAGATTTTGTATCCAAGATAGGCCTGCATTGAATAGGGAAAGAAAAGCCCTTGTATTTTTGGCTTTCTGCTTTTTTCCTAGCCCTTGGGAAAGCACCGTGCTATGCCTCAGCTTCTTCATCTCTAAATTGTGGCTAGTGCCTCAGAGGAGTGAGCTGAAGTTTACTAGCATTTGGCTAAATGTTTAAAAATTAAAGAGTTCAGTGTGTACTCTAGCTAAAATACTGCCAGGGTTCGCGTAGAAAATGAGCAATATATTTCTGTTCTGGCAAGAGACATGCTAGAGCTATGAACATTGGAGAGCAGAAGAAGTGCTTCCATGCTTAAAAATTTGCCTTTCCCTCCCCAGGCTCTATTAGCTTCACTAATAAATAATACGACCGCTCGCCCCAAAAGAAAGAACAAAAATGCAAATAAATTCTTCTGACAGGGAGATCAAGACAGAGCTTGGAACAAAGAGATGGGCTCTTGCTGCTCTGCGATACGCTGAACGGAAGGAGCCCACGACTTCTCCATCAAACTGGACCCCACCAAACCTTGGCTGACAGCTATTGTTGTTCTCAGAAATATCTGAGATGTTTAACTCCGCAGGGAGCCACAAGCTGCCTTCCTAGGAACAATGTGAGACTTGGAGAAATGAGGCAGGCATGATGCCAAGCTGATAAATTCAACTTCTGCAAGAGAAACTCATTTGAAATTTGCCAAGAACCGAAAACTCTTTCCCAAACCAGACAACAAGTAGAAGCACCCAGCTTTACAGCTGCTGCTCTCGTGTTTCTCCTGGGTAATCATCTGTCATCTCTTTAGCTAATTATACAACTATTATATTTCATAAACAATAGTTACTTTATTTAGACAAAAAGGAAGCAAACAACAAAAATTACGTACGCCAACACGACGGCATGAGCCAGATATCCAGCTGCTCTGAACTGACCTCAGGGAGCGAGGCCATCTGTGCAAGTGGTGAGGTGGTGCTGGCTATGGGCAGCCCATGGGGAGGTCTGGCTGCCACTTTGCCCAACATTGACCCCACAGTCTTGGACAAGCCACCTAAACCTTTGTGCTCCAGTTTCTCATCCATAAATGCAAGGGCTGTAGCCCACAGAAACACCATAGAGCACAAGCACAAGATGCCACCACGGGTGAGGGACTCGCTTGGCTTTTCCCTGCTATTCAACTACAAATTATGAATTGTTCTGGTTTAACAAGCAGCTCCTGGCGTAAACAGGATGCTCCATCTCCTCGGTGTCAAAGGTGGAAGAAAACACTTCCTGAAGGGAATTTAATAAATCGCAGGCTTTTCTGGGTTTTGAATAAAATGAAATTGTTAGAAGACAACTGAGCTTGGTTCGTTTCCCACCACACATCTGGAGCAGTGCGAAGCAGAGCTGCGTGCCTTTGTGAGTGTTGAGAGACTAATGAACGCTGCCTTGCCAATCCACTGGGGTAGCAATAATCAGAGAAGGTCACCAGAAATCCCGAGACTGGCTTAAAAAATAACAAGACATAAAAATATAAAAGGCAAACTGGGTTTTTTTTTGCTGATACTTTCTAGATTTTACTTCAGCCATTAAGACTAAAGTGGCAACCCTGTCCACAGCAGGGGCTGGAACTGGATGATCTTTGAGGTCCCTTCCAACCCAGCCATTCTATGGTTCTATGATCCCACGATTCCATGACTGCACATCTCTTAACCAGAAGAGTTAGAAGCTTAAAAGAATAATTAAATAAAAAAATCTGTGTTTGCCAAATAAGAAAAATGCCACCAACCATGACACTTGCCATAAAGTCATGAAAACTGGCAACCTGCAAATCTCCCTATGGAAGTGTCTGTGCCCACTGCTCATAGCTGAAAAAAGGGATGGAGGATACTGTTAAGGCAAGTGTTTGAAATTCCTCGGAAAACTTCTTAAAACCTTAAGATGTGACGCTAACAAAATGCTGGGTTTAGCAATTCTATCCTAAAAACAAAAAAAAGCCCTGCATTGACATAGCTTTATGAAATGCTAAATGCTAAAACTCACACTCTGGGAGCACACTCTATGATAAAGCTCGGCTGAGCACAGCGGATCACAGGGTCAAGTTTTATCTCATGCTCGCACAAAACCAGCTGTCTGAGAGCCAGGAGGGTGATGTGGTTCCCTTGCAGATAAAGGTGACACCGAGGATCATACCAGATGCTACATCTGCACTGATACCACCAGCAGAGCCACACACCGCCAGTTCCTGCCCCATGAATTGTTTCACTGCTGCGTTTCCTTCGCCCCAGACCCATAATCCACAATGTGCAGCAATGCCATCACCTTGATTTACAGACTGAGATATCCAGGCCTTTTTTTTTTTCTACATTTAAAATATTCAACTCATGGGAGAACGTCATCTGTGGATGTACCACGCAATGGATGTTTGGGCTTATTGGTAATTGATGTAATCTTGACATTACTGTGTCAATTACTGCCTAATTCTGACTGGTACCCATCAAGCCATTCCATCAAATATCACCAAATCTATTTAAGTGGAATAAAAATAAGCATCTAGAAACATATTCATGTAATCAAAGCTAAATTGAGACTATATTCATTATTTAATAGTCCTGTCACAATTAGATCTTTGGAGGAAAAGCTTCACATTCAAGTCACTTCTTCGGTGTCGTTCATTTTCATTGCCATGAAACTGAATAAAATCCTCTTAAAATAAGGCAGATTTTTCAACCAGTATTTAAGCTTATTCTTTCTGTTAACTCTGTCTATAAAACACAGCAAGAAAGTATTCTCTGCACAGAATATTACCCTGTGATCAACTATGTCTGTGTGCACAGCTCCAGGCTCAGCTCGGGTGGATTTCCATACAGTAAGAACGAGTGACTCAGGCAGCAGTCCTAGAAATCTTTCATGTTCCTGCTTCTCCAGTGCAGCAATGCACACAGCCTTTTTCTGAGCAGTCAGAAAAAGCGACAGGTTTAACTTGCCAGAAAATGGGATTTCATCGTCTCTGTGATAAATGGGAAATACACAGTACAGGGAAGGAAACTATTCCTGCTGCTCTGCTTTGTAAGAAGGATGGTGGTGTAAGACTTGCTTTAGGCTCCTAAGAAGTTCCTGCTCACAGCCAAGATGAAGAGATGCAAACTTTTGAAAGGTATATTCGTTGTGAGGCATCGTTTAGAAAACAAACACCTCTTGATGATGCCTAAGCACATCCTCATCTCGTGTTCCAAACAGCATTTCAGCAGAGCTCCGTGGGCACTTTCTTTTCAGTGATGCTGTTTGCACTCCGTCTCAGCACAATCGCTTGTCAGAATTATGGCATTTCCAGCAAAAAGAACAAACAGAGCATTCAAGACTAATTACACAGTATTCAAAAGTTACTCCCATTTGGACTCATTATTTTTTGTTTATTGGGTTTTCTAGATGCTTCTGCTAAGGTGCTTTCGCCTCTGTTGCAGTCAGTGGGATTTGTCAGCACCTCGTAATTTCTTTCATGTGGAAAGCCTCATGGAAGAGTTTAAGAACTTTTTTCTTTTGATAACCAGTGGGAAAATCATGTGTTTCCAAACTGCCCTAGCTGCAGAAGGCACTGTTTTCTTTGTTTTGATTTTCCTGGCTTTCGTGCTTCAGCTTTGAACCTTGACATCACGGCCAACCTTCACATTTTATATCCAGATTACAAACACCGCGTTTGTAAACATTCACCGGTGGCATTTATTCTAGCAATCACAAAGCAGGAGAAAACCAAATATCCCAGCAGACAGAGATAACATACATTGCATTAACCTCCCTTCCTCGCTTTCATCTGCACCCTTTGCAGCAAGATTATTTGGCAAGGCGATGGAATTAAACTTTCATAAAGGACAAGAGAAGTAACTGTCACCAGTAGGACGGTGGGGAAGCAGCACTTTGCAAGCAGTGCCTGGAGGACTGGGATTTTCCATCAGCTGTGTCCCTGTGCCAAGCCCAGGCGAGGAGCTGGGATGGCAGCCAGGATGGGATGGCTGCAGCTCCCAGCGGTGTGCAGGGCACGGAGACCCAGGGCAGCAGCAAGGCAGAGGGAAATGAAAACGCTCTCCTCGGTAACACAGAATAATAGGTAAACAGAACAGGCTTTGATTAAAGTGTTCAAACCCCTGAAGTGATTCTGAGACCTCATTTCATTCTCAAACTTGCCTGCGGTTCCTTGGCTCCCGAGCCTTGGAGTACTGGTGGCATTTTGGCATCTGACTTTCGAGGATGAAGATTAAACACTTCTGAACAGATTCTGGGTGTCCAGCCCTCGGCGGGTGGGTGATGGCTCATTTTGAGAGACCTCAAAGCTCAGTTACTTGCTGCCTGAGCTGCAGTCAGCGCAGGGATATACTAACAGAAGTTTGTATCACCTGCAAAACCCACCTGAGACCTTCAGGCATGCACGTGGATAGCATTACCTCAATAATATGCCACCGCGACCACCCTGCCCCAATAGCCAAGCTACCCCCCAAACCCTAAAGCTGATCAGTGCATCCTGCAGTTTTTTTCTTTTGGAAGAAGCCATCTCTCTGCCTTTCCCTGTACAAAACATCTTTAGGTTGGCAGTAGGAATGACCTAAAGTTTCTGAGAGCTGTTCATCTTCCCAAGCCCCCCGAATGTGCTCAAACAACACCACGACGTTAGAAGTCCATTTGCCCTGTTAGTCTCCCTGCCCATCACTGCCTGCTCCCCCGGCAGCTGCCGAAGGGAAGAAGCATTTCCTTTGGCACAGGCGTTTTGATGGATGAAGAGAAAGCATTCTGTCCTGACACTTGATTGACAGAGAGCGTCCCTGTTAATTATGGCCAACAAGACAGAGAAAGAGGAAAATGATAATGCAGCTCCCTAATCCAGTTTTGGTGCCATATTTACAGGGTTCTCAGAAGATGCAGAGGCTGAGCCAGGGCCACACAGCAGGAGGCTTTTTTTTCTATTTCTTGTAAAGGTGAGATCAGCATCCGGCCCGCTGGAGTTCAGTACCAATGTAACACAGCGTATGCTCAGAATTGTGCAAATATGAAACAACCTCCCAGACACGTCCAGCTGTGTAGAAGCCACCTCTGCTCCCACCAGAGGAACTCCAGGGTCATTGGTGGGCTTCAGGCACAGAAAGGCTGGGCCATGCTCTGAGCATCCCGATCGAGCTGTAGATACCCCCGTTCATTGCAGGGGAGTTGGACTAGATGACCTTTAACGGTCCCTTCTGACTCTGAGGATTCTATGGTTCTGTATTGTTAAAAAATGAAGAACCAGAGACACAGCATGGCTGGGCCAGCATCAAACAGCACAGCCAGTGGGACAGAAACCACCCCTCACAGTCTCCCAAAGTCTCCAAGGGTTCGGTGGAGGCTCCCTCTGTGCACATCGGAGAGCAGCAGAGGATCTGCCCCAGCCTCCTCTACACCAGTAGCCAAGAACACCCCTGCAGCAGGGACCCCAGGCTTCACCCACACAGATTTCTGCCCCCCATTAGACAGAACACAGCCCCTTTTCTTCTACACCTGAAGTATTGCCTCGCCATTTCTTCCCAGGTTTGCCATGGCAACACGAAAACAATGGGATATTGGTATGAAATGGATGGGTTATGCTTTTAAATCACCCTTCTGTCTCTACACGGTGTCTCCTAGCTCTGACACGTGCGAGATGGCAGCACCTTGCGAGGAGCTGCAAGCAGAGCATCTCCTCCTCTGGACAAACAGAGGCTGGGCCAGGAGCAGCCCAGGCAGCAGCATCCACAAAACTGCAGAAGGATGGCACAGAGGCAAGGCAGGGTTTCTTAGCAACAGCATCGCATCTGGGTCCATTAACTTCAAATTCCTCCATGAGTAAATCTTGTGCTAGGGAGAAGTCATCAGAGGTTTATGGATAGGATGAGTGAAAGCATGCATTTTGTTCAGCCTGATAAAGGGGAAAATGAAAGGTGGCTGTTGAAAAGCAAAGAGCAGAGAAGGCTTCGGGGGGAGGACGCTTTTGATATCTTAAAGGAGTTGGACTTGCAGTTGCCTCAAAGTTAGGTTTTGGTGAGCTGCCATGGTGGAACTCTACCAAAGCTTCAGCTGCAGAAACGGCTCCTGCAGTTCTGGAAGAGAACTGCCACAGCCCGGGAGGCACCAGAAAGGAAGCTCATAAAACAAAGATGGAAAGAATGGGAGGGCAAGAAGAGATTCATGCAGAGCAGTCTGATTTTCCCCTTACAAAATGCTTTGTATTTGCAGGGCTCCTCGGGCTCATTGCGTCGGCGTTTCTGATTTACCGCACAGGGGCCAGGAGCCTCCTCCTCAGCCACGTGCCCTATCTGTGGTCCTACTGCAGCTGACAGCAATGGTGACTTTATTTCACTCCCAAGCAGCTCTTTACTTCCAGAGCCCATCTCTTGGAAACACACAACAGAGGCTTTTAAATACAGCTGAGACTGGGAGCACTGCGTGGAGAATTGAAGAGCTCATCTTCAACTCTTCTGGATGCATGGAGCCGGCCATGCTGCTCCTGCATGGAGCACGAAGACACCACGTTATCTGCACACAGTGCTTCAGGAACATCACATTGTCGTGGTCTGTTCAGACCGCACTTACTCCCGATGTTTCTCATTAAAAGGGACCTTTTACCGATGATCATTAACTTCATAACCTCTGATGATAACTCGAGAAAAAGGGCAGAGAAGCGTCTTTGTAGGCCGTATCAGTGCTCTGGAAAGGCTCTGTGCTGGGAAAGGTCAGCTCACTTCAGCTTGTCCATTTGCATAAGTGTTCAGTGCTCAGCTATTGCTTTCTCTGCTACGAATGGGAAACCTCTGTCAGACACTGCTCTCACAGGCAGTCACCCACAGGTTCTGCTTTACAGCAAGGCAAACAAAAACACCCTGTAAACACATAAGGCCACAGTCTGATTCCTTTTGACTCATTTTGCTTTATCAAGATACCCAGAAGAAGAAAACAGTTTGAAATTACACTGCGAAGAAAAAAAGTACCTTCTATTGTTATTCTGACAAGAATAAAGGATAGATTAGGATCTGGGAAATAGCACACGGAGGAGAAGTAGCTGTGGTCAAGAAGTAATTTGCTTGCACAATCTTCAGCACCATCTGTCTAAAGCACATTCAGGTGCCAATTACAGCACACGGGTCCGTCGGATTCACCTAATAATTTCTCCAGCTGTGGATCAAATCCTCTCAACCCCTTTGTGATACGTGTGAGGAGCCAAAACGATAAACCCCTCAATAATGCCGGCAGATAGCACGCACCGAGCCAGAAGCGGAGAGATAGGGCTTCCTTTAATGAAAAGAACATGAGGTTTATCATGTTTGAGCTATTAGATGAGATTAGCTTCATGAGAAGCAAAAACAACCCCCCCAACCCCCTCAAAATCGCTCCTCAGCCGCAGAAATGGGGAGCAGAGCACCAGCCCCTCCTGCAGTTATCCCTCCCAGGGACACATCACCACCACCCCCCAATATTCTGGAGCTCTTCTCTGGCTTTTTCCACAGCCTCCTGTTGCTGCTCTTTCCCATGGCTTCTCTTTGCATGTCACACAAAATAAAGGAGCAGCTACACACCTGCAGCCTTTTTCACCGCATCCTAAACCCTCGAATATCCAGAGCCCTGAACACAGCCCTCATTAGTGTGCATTTCCATACCAAGATGAAAGGAGAACGTGAGGCTAAAGTTTTCCCTGGAAAAGCAGGGCACCTCAAGCTGCTAATATGTCATTATGTTGCTGTTCATTAGCTTCTCTGGAAGCTGACAAATATGTTTTTAATGACTTTTTTTTTTTCCGTAATGCTCTTTAAAGTCCTTTTCCCCTACTGTAGTGCTAATAAGGTGTAAAAGTCTTGTCCCGGAACGACACCATACTGCAGCTCACACTCGGCTGCAATTTTAATGGGAAAATTTTCTTGCAACTGCAACAGCAAATTAAAGAGTATTTACAGGCACACAGAGTCAACTCGTTAGCACACTAAAACTTCCACAGCCTATTTAGTCAAGAATCAATGTCCAATGTGGTTTAAAGAAAAAATGCATAGGAGATTATTAGCAGCAACATAAGAATTCTGCTCGAACCTAGGCTGGATTTTTCACTGTCACACTTGGGTAGTAAAAGCTGATTTATAGGAATATAAACACACACACAGGCTGCAGCACTATTCCCCGTGTGGAACAGCATCCAGACTGAAGAAATTCTGCTCAATAGTTCTTCTCTTCTGCGTTTGATTGCAAAAGACAAAGAATTAAATAAAGAGCTTTTTGACAGCATCCACCAATACCGTGGTTCCCTCTGTTGTTCCCCTGCAAATCAATGATCGTTGAATTGAAATAAATCTTTTTGTAAGGTTTAGACAGTTTTATAATTCAGAGCCAGATTCCAGCAGGAAAGACTTACGTCAATGCCACACAGTTTATGGAAGATAGATGTTAGCCCAGTGTCAAATTTAATCACAAATGACACGCTGCCATTATTTGATTCTGCTTATCGAATTTATTTATCTCAAATTGGTGCTTTTTGCAAAATGCTGTAAGATGGGAACATTTTTCAGGACCATCAGTAGGGGAAACGCGTGATTAGCACACAACTTTCCCCACCTCCAGACTATCGAAGCAATTGCTTACTTTAATTCCTCATAAGTACAGCGTTTTAAAGCACATTTAAGTGTTTTGCTGAAGTGGGTTCTGGATAGTGATAAATGAGTCATTACCAGGACAATTATCCAAACTGGGTCGTAATCGACCATGCCACGCAAGCTCGGAATGCGAAGTGGGAAAGCAGCGTGTGACTCAGCCAGCGGTAACAGGAAGGAGACTGATTAGGGCAAATGCATCCAAAGGGCAAATGTGAAGTTATTCAGAACATCATCTGAAGAGTTCATAGCTCTCACTGACCTTCCACGAGGTCTTAAAGTGGTTTCAGGAAAATTAGGAAAAGTAAAGATTAGCCATCTCCGTTTTGCAAAGCTGGTGTGTGCTCAGCATACAATGGACCGTGCAACTTGGTTACACTGGAGAATGTATCATAAAACATGGTGTGGTTCTGGTTCACTTGGGGAAAAGTGGGTTGGAGTGGCCGTGTGTGTAGGAATAAAGATGTGGATAATAACAAATACTCCACATTTCAAATGTGAGCTCCTGGGGGGCATGCCCTGTCCTGAGCATCCTTAAGATTCCCAACACTTCAGAAACAAAAGGTGGGAAGATGAAACGTGCACACAGATGTCCGTAAGCTGGTTATTTACATAGTATGAATTATTGTAAGAGACAGAAGACAACATTCAGACGGAGTCATTCATGAAAAAGTGGCCAATGCTTTTAAGCAACATGCAGTATGGATCATATTGCTTCTTCCTTTAGAGCACGTGGCTTTGGTCATCCATAGCTGTGTAACCATGAGCAGGACAGATGCTGCTCTGCTCCTCACCACAATCTCCCAGCCTGTCAGCCAACTCCACTCTTGCTTTTCAGCAAAGGAAGACCACAAAAACATGTGAGCATCCTCTCCTGCTCCGTGCTGGGCTGCTGGAAGAGAAAGCAAGAGGACAAACATCATCCCATCCACACAGTTTTCTTGGGACTTGTGAGCTTGGCATCTGCCCGGTGGGCGAGGGGCTTCTCTTGGCTTTACACAAAGCACAGATTTGCACTGCTGGCAAGCAAGGTTTAGAAGGGCTTTACAACAGCCCTGAGCGTATGGAGGAGGATGTTGTCCCAATAACCCTAAGAAATAAAACAGAAGCAGCTCCAGCAATGAGCCCTTTCATCCCTGCCCTCCCCTAAACACATGCAAAGATGACACAGACTTTCAGAGGGACGCATTAATTACACAGTTAACCCAGCCCCATTTAGCATGGCCATTGCTTTCTGTCGATAAGGAGCTAACAATGAGATTTCTCCTTTCTTGAGAAAGCCTCCAGCCTGCTTTCCTTCAGTTACTCCTACACATTGCTCTTCCTGTAACACGTATCTGTTTTTTTTTTTTTCTTTGATGGGGTAAAATAATAAACATGAGATGAAAAGGGAAGAGGGGCACACTTTTGGCTGGAAATCTGAGACTGTGGCTTCCTTCTGCTTCCACTCACATCTTCTGAAGTTGCCTCAAATGAGGAAAAAATAAAAGAAAGAAGAAGGAGTTGTGAATTCATAAAAAGCACTACAGCAGGCTTAGCCAAGATCAGATTGCTTTTGTTTGTAGCGTAACTGATTTCTGGTACTTCTCCGTAAATTGGTTTAATTGTAGATTAGTCAATTCCCATATGGCTTAATTAAATGCCGTCACTGCCAAGCAGTGCTGGGGTGGGAAATGAAACGTTGGGTGACGTTCTCCACTTGGTTACACTGGTGGAAGCGCAGAGTAACCCCATGGAGCCACCACACTCCTGTTGCACCGGTTGCCAAAGAGGAGGCCAGGAGCTTGCACACACCCAGAAACACCCTGGAATTGTCACTGAATCACCAGCACACACAAACACACCGAGGAAGCATAGCTGCGGGGAAAGACGTGCCCAGCCCTTGCCCCAGTCATTCTTTCTCTACTGAGCTTCAAGTTGCAAGACCCTTTTCAAAGTGACGTTCTGAAACCTTCTCCAAAACTCAGCAACCATCTTCCTTTTGCTTCAGCATGCTTGGAAAAGGCTCTAAACATCTGGAAAATGTGCATATGTGCTGATAACTGCGAGCACAGCGAATTGGTGCAGTTATTGTGTTCCTTACAGGACTACAGACACGCAGCTCTGCAGGCATCCTGCCATGTCTACAAAGGCACCGAATGCTCCCGCTCCTCCTCCAGTTGGCATTTCTCAATCACTGGGTTTACGATGTGCCAGGATGCACAGCAGGGTGGCAAGGTGTGGAAAAGAGTATTATAATTTCAGGCAAACAAAACCAGCTCCTCCATCTCTCAAGGACAAATATGGTTTCAGCTGCTCACATAGCATATAACTACACAATTGCCTTATTGCAATTTTATGCATAGGAAATTGAAGAGAACTAGAGGCATTTTCATTTTAAATAAGGGACGGCCAACCAGCAATAAATCGGAGAAATTCATCTCTGGATTAACATTTGGATGAGCCAACGGGTGACCTTGTCATCTGCCAAGTCCCAAACACTGGATGCCAAACGTGACAGTGAGTGATGCACACGCACACATGTAGTTGTGTTATTCATGCACGAATCTCGAAGGGAGTGGATGCCTTCTATGCTTTTATACTTTGGTCAGTAAATTGCAACAAAAGTAAATGGGTGCAAGGGGACCCCCCGTCCTATTTTGTCCTAATGGCTGGCTGGGCAACATATGTTAAAGAGGAAATTGGAGAAAAATGTAAGCATAGGGAAAATTTGTGCTACTTCTTTCAACATTCTTAAGGTATTTTCTTGTGGAAATTGTGACCTTGGCCCATCCACTTCCATTCAGAAGGGTGGGATTTTTTTGACCAAGTTCCTTGACTATGTGGGTTTTCTAGTGCCCAGTCACATCACTGAGCTAATATTTTCCTTGCAAAGTTTAGCAAGCTAGCCCTGAGCTTTGCCTCAAATCATCCTTTCTGCTAATTCCTCTCACTAACATTTCTGCTAACCACATTTTCTCAGCCACATGCCATAAACCACGTTCAGTAAATTGGAGCAAGCAGGAAACCCACTTGAAGATCCTTAAAACCTCCTCTAGGAGCGAGAGCAAGCAGACGCCAAGAACCTCATTTCTTTTATTTTGCCAACAACATACCGAAGGCCTGACACCTTTTAATAGCTCCAGTCTGACCTTCCTTGCTTCCCCCTGGAGTGACTTCAGAGCCCAGCTATGGCGGGGGCTGCGCTGCACTGCGCAGAGCGCGCGGCATTAAAATGCAAGGTTCCATGGGCTGTGATTTATGGGCCGTCACTTCGAGCAAAGCACTGTGCATCTTAATTGCCTGCTCCTTTCCAACTATTCAGTTTGGTTGGGAAACTGGAAATTTCTCATCCACCGTGAATTTTCTTGGCAATCTGGGTCTGGAAAAGCTCAGGTGGGAGTTAGGTACGCAGCATTCGTTGATCATTTTGGTTTTGTGTCTTTAGCAGCCTGTATGTGCAATGCATGACTGTAGGAAATAATTATGCATTTTTATTTTTCGGCTTCACCACCTTCAGGGGGGTCCCTGGTGGGATCAGATCTACACATCCACAGAAGATGACACAGCTTCACAGCCACCCCCAGGGAGCTCACAGTCAGCAGATGTCTGAAGTCTTCATATTCACAGGGGTTTCTTGGCTAATTATGAGAATCCACGTAGACCCACCGAAAACTAAAACAGCTCCAGATTTTGATTGGGCTTGTGTTGACTTTCAAGCCATCAGAGCCTGCAACGTGTGCGCAGTGGTAGCATCCTGCTTGAGGACACTTTGATTTCCTTCAGCTGCATGGGTTTTCAGTTAAAAACTACGGATTTGGAATCGTAAACATTGTACAGATCAAAGAGACACATGTCCAACATCAGCGGAAAGCAATTAATTGCACAGATGATGATTCCGTAAGTCAGTTATAGGGCTTTTGTTTACAGATTTGTATCCAAAACAAGCATTCCTGGCTCATCCAGTGAGTGTCTGCAATAAATTATGTCAGTTGTGTTTTCCATGAGCTCTTCAGCTCCCCTCCATCTCCAGTCACTTTTTTTTGTCTGCAGGACTTTTCCACACTCCCATCACTGCAGCCACACATCACCAACCCACCTGGAGGGAAAGGAACCTCCTGCCACCGGCCCACCCTGAGCTGAGATGATCTGTTCTCCAGGAGGAAAAACATTCACCAGTTGGCAAGATGCTGGAGAAGAGGACTTGCTGCAGGGAGCCAGCCTCATCACCAACACTTGTGCACAAATTGTCCACTCATTATTGCACATCTTGCAGAACTGAGGCAGAAGGTGTATCCGAGTGCCCATCCTGCTTCCACGGCATCAGCACGTTGATTTCTCCAGAGCCACGCTTCCCTGCCTTGCCCAACGCATCTGCACAATCCAAATATTTCTTTTGTATTGATTTAGTCACACTGTTAGATTATTTGATTTTTTTTGTTGTTGTTTGTTTAATCCTTACAATATTGGTATTTCCCAGGCTGGCAGCCAAGGCAATCCATCGGAGACGTATGAAGTACATATTAAGAGTCTCATCGCCCAATAAATTAAGGGCACAAATTATGCAGCCAAGTCTGATGAGCAGCTCGTTACAGATGGCACGTTTTGGCACTGCAGGGCTCTGCGAAAGAGGCTTGTATTCACGTATTCTTGTGTGGAATATAAAATTGCAATCAGCAGAACCACAGAGGGGGTTTACGTTACCTTGGATTGGAATCCAAATGCATTTTTTATTCTATTAAAACACCAAGCTTTGACAATAAAACTATTGTATGCGTTTGATTACGATCTTAATTACATGTCTGCATATTAGTATATCTGTTTAAAAACCTAAAAAAGCCCAATATCCCTTGGAAAGGTTTGGAAAGCACAGTACTTCTTATCTCAGCAGTGCCTTTGTGCAGGGCAGAAGCTGAAATACCCAACGCACCAAAGTGAATGGTGGGATCCTGACACGAAGACACCACTGTCTCAGCATCTCATCACAGTCTTACTGGAACAAAAACTAGAGTCAACAGATACAAGCTGAAATTCCACTTGACCTCTGAGGCTTTCTGCTGGTCAGTTTAATTAGCTCATCACAAATTAAATATTAGTATCAGTCTGAGCAAGTTTGCACTTTGCTGTGTCTGCAGGGCAGCACGGAGGCAGCGCCGCGGTTCCCGACAATAAACAGCTCCTGACCTGGCAGCGTGATCCCTGCCATCACACAGAGCTGCTCTTAGCCTCGGAGCCTGTCCTGGGGCTCCTGAGCAGCAAATCATCGACCCAGCAGAGCACTGCTCTTCGGTGCAGAGCTAAGTCAAGGCACACGCTGCTTCCTATGCAAACCTAATTGGAAGCGAGGGATAAATCCACTCATTTCTTCCATGGCTTCAGCCTGCCTGAACACCGCAAGTTCAAAAGTGCACTAAGAAGTTTGCTGGGAGCTGTGTCGTGAGATGCCGGGGAAGAATAATTAATAAGGAATAGGAGAAGAAATGCTCTGTGACCTGGGGTACTCAAACCTCACCCACAGCAGCCCCGGGTACAGCTCCCAGCCCGGGTGCTCCCGCATGGACCCTGAAGCAGGAGGCTGGGGAAGCTCTGCTTTCTCCTCTGTCTTTCAGCTCCCGAAACCTTGGGCTAATTTGAGTTTATGGAACCTCCGGAAGCAAGACTGTCACGAGCCAAAGCCTTACCTCCCCCAGGCTGCCAGCGTTGGGAAAAGCAGCAATAGTGCAGGAAAGGCAGAGAGCACTGACACTGCACCTCCTGTTGGAAGGATCTCTTATGGCAGAAGCTCGCAGTCAGAACGTGTTTGGCTTTTGCATCATCAGTTTCAGATGAAATATGGAACAACAATTACAGGAACCCAAGCTGTGGAGCAGTCAGATAAGCACCTAGAACAGCAGATAATGTACAAAGCTCAGCCCGTAACTCCAGCAGATTTTCAGCATCGCAGCCACCTAACAGCCCCAGCTGCAGAGGAGTGATGCCCACACCACCCCCACTGACTGGCTGCTCCAGCTCTTCACGACCTTATCTGGTGGGCCCCAAACTTGTTTTACTCTGTTCTGCTTTTAGAGACAGAAAAAGAAAATCTAAATAAATGAACCTGAGGTTTTCAAAGCTTAGCAAAGGTTCAGGGTCACTCCCCGGGCTGTGTGGGTACATCAGTCATCTGGCTTTAATAACTCACATTCCATGGAAGACAGTGGATAGAGACAGGGGAACCCATCAGACATTAATCCTCATCGAGATGACTGTCCTGTTTTCTTGCTGCCAGGCACAGCTCTGCCCCCAGCACAGGAGGCTTTGTTTGTAGCACAACCTCTGCAAAGGGAATCGCTGCCTCCATCCCACCACCCCGCTAACTCCCTGACTCGTTAAGTTTTAATTATCTCTCCTGTCCAACCAATGATCAGAAATGTATGGAAACAGGTTCAAGGGCAGGTAGCTCACTGAGCCGAACTCAAGAACGAGAACTTAAATTTGGGCTTAAAGAACAACTCCACAGCTACGTCTTAGGGATCTGAAAGCAGCAGATTTTGCTGCTTTGGGGGTGATTTTGGGGTCGGGGCATTAGAATTGATGTGTGGAAATTTGGCTGTAAGCCTTTCCTTTCTGAAGCAGCATCCAACCCAAGGACAAGAGGGGCTCTAATGAGAGAACGACTTGGAGCAGCCGCACCGACTTTAAGAGGATTAAGCAAAGCTCTCTCCTCCAGGGAGTTCGACAGAAACATCTCCAGGTTGCAGGGATGCGGTATGAAAAACAATTTAATTTCTTCCTTGGTGTTTACAGGCGATGACAGCAGCAGTGAGCATTCTGCAATGGTCAGGGTGTGCAAGGATATTTCTGGGACACAGCAGCCAGGTACTCCCCATAGCTCGCTGAGCTCCCAGCCTGGGTGCTCATCACCACTCTCAGGTGCTGGAGCTGCAGCTGCCTCTGTGAATGATCCGTGCCAAAGGCAAAAACAGTGAGAGATTGAAGCTGCACGTTTTCTGTACCAAGGAACTGGCCTGCAAAGGGATGCTGAGACGCTAACTCAGACAGTGCTGCTGCTTCTCACCAAAAAACAACGCTGGTTTTGGCTTTGCTGGAGGCATTACAGTGACTCATTCAGAGCAGTCTCTAATGAAACACGGAGTTAAGCCCGTCGTGATTTTAAAAGATTAATTCGCAATAATATCTGTGCTGCCTCTCCCAGACAAAATCCCATTAATGCAGTGTTCAAATGAGAGGTTGTTGTGGTTATTCCAGGCACAGGGAGGGGTGAAACAGAGGGACAACTCAGAAAGTGCCAAGCAGATAAAAAGACTGAAAAAACTACTGTGATGTGCACTGGACAAACAGATATCAGAAAGGGAGGAACGTAACGCGTAAGTTCATTTACCCAGGGGGTGCTGTATGTTTGGAAACATCTTCAGTCCGAACAAATAAAGGAAAAAAAGTGAAAACCAACAACATTGTAAAGAATTACAGCATCATTGGTCTCCCTGGCAAGAAAACTTTTAATTCAGGTCTGCACAGGGCTCACCCAGTGCACAACCAGAAACCATTCCCACCCCCAATCCAGCAGCCACAGACCCATCCCTAATGTGCCTTACTCCCGTGTGTTTTTAATAAAACCTTCCCTACTGAATCTGGTGACCACAATTACAGAAAATATGCTCCCAAAATGAGAAGAGGGAGGGATAATGCAACAGTGCTCATGGAGCTAATGAAAGCAGCAGGATAGGCTTAATCTTCGAACACACAGATGTCTGATGGCCTTAACGGGCTAATTACAGCTACAGTGAGCAATAGTTGGGAAGCTCCACGCTTGGCAGATGCATTTACTCAGCTATTACTATTAGATTTTAAATCTGTTTCATTCCACAGATGACTGTGGTCTTTAAAGAATTAAGCATCCAGCTAATGGGAAGAGCACTGAAATCCATCCCACAGCAGGGACAGTTGCACCTACAAGTGCTGAGGGACATGGCTCAGTGCTCAATATTGGTGGAACATGGATGCTTGGACTGGATGATCCTAGAGGTCCTTCCCAACCTTCATGATTCTATGATTCTAAGTCCAACACAACCAGGCTGGGATGAAGAAATCAGAAAACTGCCCACAGGCTACACCCAGAGACTCGCTGGTGTGTCTCTGGTCCCTGGTGGTAGTTCTGCAGCTCTCTGTGGGGCCACAGCCCTGCCTTGCTCTGGAAATACAAGAGATGCTTCCTCTTCCATGGCACTTACTTCTATTGAGAGGAAACAAAAGAGTGCAGGGGCTGAGCTGCAGAAAGGAATTTGAATGAGAGGGAAGGAGCACTTTGCTCAATAGCACACAGGGAGCCCTTGGCAGACTGAGTTGCGGAAAGTCAGCAAGAGGAAAATATCTGCTTTGGTTTTGAAGGGGAGAGGAAAAAAAACAACTATCTGACAGCTCTCCAAGTCCCAGCCCAGGTCTTGAACCAAGAGACAATTCCTCCTTTTACCGTGCTCAGACAGAAATACAGGTTTGCCATTTATCCGTTGTCAGAGGTGCTTGGTCCAGCTCAGCTGCTGGGCAAACTGCTCCAAGGCACTGCCCCCCGCCTCGCCCTGCCCCACTGAGAGCTGAGCCCCACAGAGAGCTGGGACCCACTGAGAGCTGAGCCCCACAGAGAGCTGGGACCCACTGAGAGCTGAGCCCCACAGAGAGCTGGGACCCACTGAGAGCTGAGCCCCACAGAGAGCTGCGACCCCCTGAGAGCTGAGCCCCACAGGCAGNGAGCTGAGCCCCACAGAGAGCTGGGACCCACTGAGAGCTGAGCCCCACAGAGAGCTGGGATCCACTGAGAGCTGAGCTCCTTCCAGAACACTGCCTGCGGTGACACCGCGATGCCGGAGCTGTCCCCAGGCAGTGCCACACGCAGACTTTTGTTCGCCTCCCCGTCGGGAAAGCTGAAAAATTGCTGCATTGTTGTTTTGAAATTAAGCTTCTAAAAGAGCTTCCTGGAACAAAGAGCTAAGGAGGTTTTCTTGGTACTCATAAACGCAGCGAATTCCTGAAGAAAATTTTAGGATTTCAGAAGGGTAACTTCTGCAGGAGGCGTTACCTGCACACCCATAGGACAGCTTAGGTTGTGCAGAACTACGCTCTCTCATTCCCTCTGTTTTTAACAGTAACATTCATCTAGAGGGGAATTCAGAGCAGAATTCCACCATTTATCCCAACTCATGTTGTAGAAGCGGAACCCACAGCCTCACTGGAGCAGCTGGGTTCTGTGAACGCCCACCCTGAGCACCGAGCTACTCTGGGTGTCCCAAGGAGCACACCAAGGCACCACACGGCTGGTGGCCCTCCTCTTTCAGAATGCAGAATCATAGAATCACGATGGTTGGAAAAGATCTTAAGATCATCCAGTCCAACCATCCGCCTACCACCACCATTGCCCACTGAGCCATGTCCCCAAGTGCCACATCTCCATGGTTCTTGAACACCTCCAGGGACGGTGACCCCACCACTCCCTGGGCAGCTGTGCCAGTGCCTGAGCATTCTTTCAAAGAAATTTCTAATGCCCACCCTGTCCCTCCCCTGCACACCGTGAGCCCATCCCCTCCCATCCCATCGCTGTTACCGGGAGCAGAGCCCGACCCCCCCTCACCACAGCCTCCTCTCAGGGGCTGTAGGGAGCGGTGAGGTCTCCCTGAGCCCCCTCTGCCCCGCTCTGCCCCATCCCAGCTCCCTCAGTGCTCCCACAGCGCTGGGCTCAGACCCTCACAGCTCCGTTCCCCTCTCTGGACACGCTCCAGGCCCCGATGTCTCTCTGGCAGCGCGGGGCCCAGAGCTGAGCTCAGCGCTGCGGTGCGGCCTCACCAGGGCTGAGCACAGGGGCCCATCCCCCCCTGCTCATCTCTCCATCAGGTTTGCACCCCACACCAGGGCTGGCCCCGGGGCCGGCACACGTCCACATCAGTCCATGCTGCCACGGTACAGACACACAGAGAATTTCTGGGGCAGAGAAGACATGCACCTCATATTTATAATTTATTACATGCCAGCAAAAGTCTGTTGTTGGGAAAAAAACATTTGCAAGCATCTGGATGCTTAAACAGGCACCAGAGAAAGTTCATTAAAATAGAAATTGAAGTTAATTAATGAACTGATGGACTCTTCTGTTCGCTTTGCTTTAAAGCCATCCGCATCCTCCCCTTGGTCTACTGACTAGCTTTATTCAGTTCCAGTTAGTATATCAAAGTGATGTCTTCTGCTTACAAATTCAAGGCAAAGCACATTTATCTATTACAGAAGGAGAATGGATTTACATTTAAATGGGTGTTCTTCATGGATCTAATAACTCAGTTCAGTAATCAAAGCAGCACAATCTGAGCAGGGACATCTTCGTGTTCGGCACTAACGCAGCCCCCCAGACTCCACGCATTTCTCCCAATTTATTTCATGGGTGACGAGGAGCAAAATGAGGATGCTGTCATTTGCCAGCGACCAGCGGCAGCAGGGCTAACAGCAATTAGAGGCCGTGCTCAGGCTTACATTTCAGTTAGAAATCCAGACTCAATGGGAGAGCAAGAAATCACCATGGTGCGTGGACTTGAATCCCTTTGGGAGAGTAAATAAACAAATAACGCTTCAAAAGTGCCAAGGGAATGTTGGCACCCAAAGTGCCACCCCTCCACAAAGCCTCCAGTGAAAATCTGCAGGGATTGCACTGGTCTGAACCAAGCAACACAATGTGCAAAGTGAAACACACTTGGAATTGGAACAGTCAGAGAGGAAATGAAATTCAAAACTATGTTAATCGAGTTTTGGATTCCCTTTGACTGTTATCTAAACCTATGCAGAAAAACATGTGCATGCATTAAGAGCAAGTTGCTGTATCTTAATCCAGAAGTGATAGTAAATCTCCTAGAGAACAGTCCTGACAGCACAGAATTTGTTTAATTTTATTTTATAGTAATCTCTATGGTAACTCTGAGTTGCAAAAACCTATGGAAAGCCAACTCAAAGATGAGTAACATGCAAGAGAAGACATCTGTTTCGGCCAGACAACAGCCATACGAGATTACATCCAGTGCCTGCTCACAGATCTCCTCTGCCAAAACAGTTCTTCCCCCCAGCAGTGCCCCAGAGGCACCCGTTGCTCCAGCAGCCAGCAGGTGCAGAGCAGCAATTCCCACCTCCACGAGAGCTGTTTGCAACACAGCGCAGCATGAAGATGAGCCTGGCATGTTGCAGGCTGCAGCTCAGCCCTTGTTCAGGGAGCAGCACTCCCCCCTCACTCTGCTCTCTTTACAAACTGAAGCCTGCCTGCTCCCCCCTCTATGAAATCAGCATTCCCTCATGCTCTGCTCTCTGCAGTTTTGGTACCCGGTGAAATCCTTTCCCCTGCTCGTTCAGTACCAGCAGCAAGAAGCTACAGCAGCAGAGCTTTAGGGAAGCATGCAGGCTGGGAGACTGCAGCTCAGCACATCCCTACTGCTGTGTTACTGCAGCTTCCCACCATGTAGGAAGCATATGATCTAAATAAGGCCAATAAAGATACCGAAGTGTTTCTGTTGCCTTCCTTGTAAATAACATTTCCCTGTGGGCTACCAATTTGTCAGACGGTTTCTCTGCAGTTTATGACCACGGATCACAGAACTCTGTATACATTGTTTGAGTCTGGTGTGTGCATTCCTCGTCTTTTCCCCTCTTGGTGCCAATGCTGGGCACGTACAGCCAGAACAAGAATTCTGGTCCAAGAATTCTGAATTTCAGGAGAAAGCCTGCTATTGTACAGGGCAAATCTAAGCACTGGATTCCTTTGCTGCTGAGCTCCCAGCATAGATTTAGAAGCAGCTCCTGGGCATTCTTGTTTAAGACTTTTCCTGTTACCAGATAGAAGTGTTTTCCCCATTGCTGGCTGAACGTACAGGACTGAGGCAGAGGAACCGAGCACGGAGCAGCCCTGCACACCTGCTCTGCCAAAGGATGCTCTGCACCACGCATTGCTCCATCCCCACCTTCCCTTGCAGTAATGCAAAGCAGCAGCGCTGGGAGGTGCCCAGACCTCCTCCCCCAGCAGAGCAGAGCACAACACAGCCACTGCTGGGGGAGATGCCTGCAAAGCACACCAACAAATAAAAACACGATGTGCTAAACAAAGCCAGGTCTGTTATCAGCTTCGCTTTCCACCTGCAATTACCATTCATTTCAGCTGAATATTTTTTCCTGCGAACTCAAACAGTTTCATTACAGCTTAAATATCTGACAAGACAGCTGACTACAGGCTCGTGGAAAGCAATTATTTTGGACACTGATTGCTTCCCATGCAGGCAGCGAGGGCTGGAACTGCCGATAGCTGGGGAAGACCGCAACGTTATGTGATGGACTACAGTATCTGGAGGAGTTAATTAATGTTCCGGGGTGAGTAGGAAGAGAAAAACTCCGCAAACATCCAGCTTAACATTCAAATTAATTGACATGAAATAACTTCATACGTTTAATTTAAATGCAATTAATTTATTAGACAAAAACTAGTCTGGGGACAGCGAGCTGGAGCATCCGGCGCAGCAGCGAGAGCACCAGCAAGTTACCATGGCAACCTGTTGGTAGGAACAAGGCAAACATTTAGGACGATGGGGTTTGTTTGTGATCCAGAGTGACGACGGCTGCACCGACGGGATTCAAAATACTGAGATAAAACTAAAGAGATTAGGATCAGATAGGGAGGTGATTTTTTTTCCTCCTTTTGAGCAGAGAGCATTGCAGTGAAATGTGAACTAAAGCCGGAATGCAGGTGCTAATGTGGGTAATCAGAAAGCAGCCCAGCACTGCATTGCATCACTGCCTGGGTCCGTACCACAGCCCCCACTGCAGCTCAGCCAGGCACATCCCAGCCCTGCAGACAGGGGCACGTCCAAAGGTCCCCCCTTAAATCAGCTGAACGTCATCAGTAAATTAGAACATAAACTTAGTCGTCATTGCTGGTTGTTCATGCATTTTACTGAGCCTGCCTAACGCTGCTGCTAAAGGATAGGGATGCTGGTATGTATGAATCACAGAACCACTAAGGTTGGAAGATCCAGCCACTAAGGCCTCCAAGATCATCCAGTCCAACCATCCACCTCGCACCAAGGCTGCCTGTTACACCGCCAGATCGTCTCCCTTAGTACCTCAGTGAGACGTATGAATTCACATACTATATGCAGGGTGATTCAAAGAAGGCTGCACAAAAACTTTAGGCACTTTTTTGGTGGTTTGTGTTATTTTTCCTTTACCATCATTCTGTAGCTCAGGAACTGAACGGCTGACAACAAGTGCGTGACCACGGGGCAGCAACGGTGGGTGGAGAAGAATGGAGTAGACTTTCTAATTCTGGGAAAGTAGAGATTAAGATCCATTTTTCCGTTCATTCTGAGGAATGAAGGTCTGAAAGCAAACAGACCCCTTGCAGTGATGGTCAGGGAAGGAAGAGGAGTTTTGACACCAGAGCAATGGGAACCACTTTTGAGTCTATAACTGCCCATGCTGCAAGCTGGCCCTTGAAGATCTCCCCGGATGGCTTCTGCTCATCTCCCCAGAAAAGCAGAGATGGCCCCAACAGGCAGGATGTGACCTGATCCAAGAGAATTTTTCTCAATTCAGTGCTTAATTACAAATTATTCATTTACTTGTTCCCAAGGAGAAGTTCCAGTGCAACCTTCAGGTATTTTATTTCCAGGCCCTCAGCAGATGGAAGTACCCGGAGCTGCTGGCACCAAAGCTCTGCTTGGTGCGAGGTGAAGGTAAAGAGGCAAAGCCCTTTTTCTCAACAAGAAGAAAAATGGAGTTCCCTCCCTAGGCTTTCCTTTTGCATTAATCTAAACAGGAAGACGTGAACCTGGAAGTGCCCAAATTGCTTTCCTGGGAGACTTCAAGATTGCTGCAATCAAAACTCTCTTGCTTTCCTGGGTCGCTGCTGGCGCAGGCTTTTTTCTCACTAAGGAGAGACCCAAGTGTAGGAAAGTTTCATTTCAAAGTTTGCTGATTCAAAGACAGAGTGGATTTTTCTCTTCCCTCATGCCCTGCACATCCCTTCACCAGCTGTTCCACCGTGTATAAATAAATTTTTACAGGAGCCATGATCTGAAGATGACGTTTTGTCATCTTTTCCTAATTTTTTCTTATTCTCCCCCAAAGATCACAGCAGCACTCTGTCACTGATGGCAACAAAAGGACGTTCCTTGCTGCCCTGCTCTCCTAACAGTTTATTTTACTGCATTTGTTCGGCACTGTGTTCGTGCACACCCAGCACACACCAGGATTAGGAATCACAGGAGCTCGACTGCTTCCCTGAGTCACACCCGTAGGAGATGCAGAGAAAGCATCAGCAGGAGAAATTCATCTTCACTGGAGGTGAGGGCAAATGCAAAAAGCTACTGGAAGGCATGTGCTACTCCCAAGTCTCTCAAACATATTGAAATTGTCTTACATCCAAGACCTGAAGCAAGCTTGTAACATTTTATTTTAAGTGACTGTCCCTTTGCACGGGCTTCCCGACTACAAAAAGTGTATTCTGTGTAATATACACATTAGCTTCCAGCAGGGAAATGTAATTACCATCATAATAAGATTCCTTAAAACTTGGCTTTTATGTTGTCAACTGCATTAAATTTTAAATCTTGTGCCAAGTTTGGATAAAGACTCTGAAAAAGGAAGCAAAATATATGGCAAAAATCAATATTATTAGGTGTGAAATAAACTGGAGGCAATCAAGCCTTTCATTCCATACAAAAAAAAATACTGTAAAATTATAATAAATTACTTTTATCACTTGGTAAATTGCTAGAACATCGGTGTCAACAGCGTTGCTCTCACCAAAGGAGCACTTCACCACTTGGAATCTGATGATATTTGCATTTTTCTCATAGGTACCTCAAACCCAATAACATTAATGTCTGTTTGTTTCTCCTTTTTAAAGCCTCTCCTGTGATGTTTTCCCTGGCATCATTCATTATTTAGACACTCGCCCACTTCTTCCTGGATCTTCAGGCTACTTCATCTCAGAGCACAAAACCCTCTCGTCTCGGCACTTTCATGTCTCCCTTCAAAAACAAATCTGAAAAATATGGCCGGGCCCATTTTGTTTTTAAACAGCTCCATTTCTGCGTGATTACAAATCACTCCGAGGGTACCAGCTGGATTTAGCAACAGCTTCTCTGGACACGTTTCAGAGTGATGGAAATTAAGACAAGTGGTCCGACTCCAGAGTTTATGGATGGCATTTGGTGCAGTGCTGATGTCAGCCCCATTTGCAGTTAAATCATGTTCTGTTGCACCAAAGCAACAGAGACCACTGCCCACCTATTTATGTCCAAAACTCTCTGCTTCCATTATAAAGTCATGGGGTGTTTTCCCCCTTGTTCTCCTGTTACACCCATCGCAGCAGTGTTTGTGCATCTGCTTTTTATCAAGGGATCGGTAAGGATTCCTCTAGATGGAAAAATCTTTGAGGAGGAGGAACTGCACATCCCTCAACACCAAAATATTTTACTGATTCTAGGTGGTAAAGCGTAGGCACTCACAGCCTTACGCAGAATTACGCTCAAAAATAAATTGCCATAGTTTTGTCCTTGACATGCAGAGAGGAAAGGGGCAGCTGCTGCTGGTGAAAAGAAATAGCTCGATGCAGTCTTTATGCTCTGATTTTTGGGCAGTGCTGTGTGCAGCCAGGAGTTGGACTCAATGATCCTTACAGGTCCCTCCCGGCTCAGGATGTTCTATGATTCCCAGTGACAGAAGGCAAAAGGGAAGCATTTAAGTACCTTTATTCCTTCCTCAAGCAAGAGTAGCATCGCATTAAGGGGAGAGCAAAGTGTAGGTACGTGGAAAGAGAGGTTAAGAGAAAATACCTTTATTTTAGGAAATATTTGAAAAACGTTGCTTGTGTGAGACTATCACAAAAAGCATTTCAAAGGACTTTTCATTACATTGATCGTTAACTTATTTCCAGGGCAAGCAACCTCAGGTGTAGCTGCAAATCCCTCAGCACTTCTGCAAATGAAATCCTATGGAAGAACTGCGTGCTGTTCTTGGATGATGTTTGAAGCCTGATGAAATTTGACTTAATGTAAGGACCTGTAAGTTTTCTAGACAGAAGAAGAATCTCCTATTTCACCAACAAGATAATGCAGACATCATCCCCATTGAATTCTCTGCTAAAACACATTCAGCCATACATAGATTTTGATCCTCCTGGATTCTGGCAGGTAAAGTGATGGCACGAGAACTCAGAGCCACCAGCATCACGTCTCCTAATAAACCCACTTTAAAGTAAAACAAAATCCTTAAGTGATAAACCAGCATTGTCCTTGCCATGGGTTTCAGAGATAAACCGATGCGCTGACCTTTCTCTGGGGCATGAGGCTGAGTGATTTCCTTCCCCTCACAGCACCATCGAGTGGATGTGGTGTTCAGTCAAGATCTTATTGACCCCGGCGCGTTCCCCACGCAATTACAGACCTCTCTGTGCCGTGGCTGCTCGTGCATCAGCTCTAACGATGACAGAGCGAGCAGTTCCCTTGCATTTAACTACCACTGAAATCACTGCTTCACTTCAGCATCCAGTTGTGTTGCACACCTTGCCCTTTCCTTTCCCTTTTTAAGAGCACTAGCATTCCCTCAACTCAGTTTTTAAGCAAAATTTCCAGCCTTGTGCTGCACTCACTTGTTAATTATTTACCAATCCGTACGATATACGCCAGAATTGATCACAAATCTGTAGTTAAGGCTGGTTTGGATTTGGCACTTAACGCAGACATTTGCATCCTTTGTGCACAGTGCCCCCACCCAGTGATACCTGCCCTTGGGATTTGCTGACATCTTTCACTGCATGGGCATAGCCACCAATTCAGTTTCCACACCGCTCCCTCCCCGTGTGGGGCATCGCACGGCTGTGTCTCAGGCTCTGTGATATCACTGTCAGGGCAGCACAGGCTGAAACCAAGGTTTTACTGAAAAAACCACGACTGTGTTTAAGTCAGCATTGTTTCATCTAATGGCTATGATTATCCCCAGCGTGAAAGCTTCCCTACCCCATCCTTGCGCTCTCTAGAGATTGATACTGCAGGAAGATAAAGGGCCAGAGGGTAATTATACTGCTTTTCATTTCCACTGATCTCAAAGTGTTGTGCAAAGCACATAAATGCCTCCCACACACAAGTGTTCGATCTAAAGGACGACCTGGTAAATACTGAAAGAAATGTCTGGCTATATTTCAAGGATTAATATCAGAAAAGCTGCTTTTATCTCTTTCTGATTTATTTTCTTTTTTACTGCTAGTCCATTAGCTGGGATACAGAAGCATTTTATACCAGATGCAAGTGCCTCTTCTTAAGGTACAGATAAGTTTGGAAATAGAACCAGAATTACAATGGCCATTTTGGCATACATTCCCCCTAACCCCGAGATAAAACTCACTAGGTTTCTGAGCTAAAATTCCACAAATACTGATTTTTAAATCAAAATGAAGTGTCTTGCACTCAAGGCTCCTCAGACAAGGGTTTTGCCGTTTTTTTGGTTGGTTGGTTTTCTCTGTTGTTTCTTTGAACTACAGTGATGGATAAAATAGAAAGAGTTCTCTCTTCTCCATCCATACGTGTGCTCCTTATGTTGCACCAACACCCAACCATGTTCAGCACCACCTTCCCTTGACCCTCAGTGGGAATCTGGGGCTTATCCACGCCATGCTCCCTGCAGAGCCAACCTTTCCCATATGGACAGTGTGGGACTCTTCCAAGGACTTACTGAGCACCCAGGTGCTACAGCTGGAGTCTGCACGCAGAGCAGGCAGCTCTCAGGAGCACTGGAGAGAGCTTGGGATTCTCAGTGCACCTGAAAATAAAGCACAGCAACCAGATGCAACCAACTTCTTTCAAAAGGTAATAAAATTATCTCCAGTGCTCCTGGTTTTATCCCTTAGAACATGAGTTCAAAGAGTGTTTAGAAACTTCCAAGCTGTAGGGATTTCATAAAGTGTGTATGCAAATTGTTACTTAAATGCTAAACATAAAACCCCAGCACCCCTACCTCTGTGTGTGTGCACTACATGGAAAGTTGGATTTAGGGTCACACTTGCAGACACCACCTGAATTTCCAATCAGAGAGAGTGCCAAAGTTTCTGCGGGTTTGCTGCTACACATTTGAGCATTTCCAGTATTCTGTGTTTTAGATGTTTTAGGAAGAAAGATGGAGTGAAAAGTAATGAAGTGAAATACTTCACTGCAGCTCATAACTTCCTGCTTGAGCAGGCTGCAAAACACAGAAACACTGCCTGCAGAACACAGAAGGCCCTGCCTTCTGTTAAAGTAGGGAAAAAGCATTCAAAATAAGCTCTTGCCCTGTCCAGTCTGCATGTGTACACCCAGAGCAGCCTAAAATGAATTTACACTGAAGGAGCCTCCAGAAGTGACTGAGGACTTTGCATGTTTCTCTTTATTCACGTTTCAGAGCGGACATGCAGCTCCAAATGCAAGTTTGGCTACATCAAACATTTGTACAACCTCTGTTACTGCAGCGTGAAATGGGTGTAGCTCAGCACTGCAGATCCTATCTGGGGACTCAGACAATAATTCAATGAACAGCAAAAAGGCTTTCAGGAAAGCTGCGAACATGAATTTCCCATGTCTCAAGCAGCTTTGTGTTACTGTAATAGTGTAGAAAGGAATGGGGATACACATCCGCATCAGTCAGACACCAGCACGCAGATGGCTGCGTGGAAACTCCGTGTGGACATGACACAGATCTTTACTGGCATGGATTACCTCTCCAAAAGCTGCTATATTTCCAGGCAGCTTCTTTTCAGAGCATTGCTGCAAAAGCAGAAGTGTATATTCCTCTAAGGAAAAAAGAGCCATTCCTCCCAGGGCTCTGATTTTACATGTCATGCAACAAATGCCATCGCTGCTGACTTCCCTGGCACCCCACTGCTCGTGTTCCCATAACAACAGAGGAGATGCTCCAGCAGCAAGCACTCCTCGCTGCTCACTTACAACCAAAGTGGTAAAGGGTAACCAGACCTGCTGGAGTACTTTCAGGATCCTCAAGGACTAGATCCTTCCTCAAGAACTCAGCCTCACAGACAGTGAAAATCATCAGCAGCAGGTCTTACATTCATCCAGCATTCATTTAAGCTCAGTTTGTTTGGGTTCTTTGGGTTCTGTTGTGTTTTTCTTTTTATTTGTTTTGGGCTGGTTTTGTATGGGTTGTTTTTTGTTTTTTGAGAGGGTTGGCTGGTTGTCGGATTTTTTCTTTGAGTGAAAATGTAAGCTATTAAAGCTAAATACAAAATACAGATGCAAGTGGGGAGGGGGGGAGGAATCAGGCTGAAAATTCCCAAAGAACATCAAGCCTTGCAGCCTTTAATTTCCCCCAAATCACAGGTAATCTTTATGTATTTAAATTCATCAACAGCTTCCCAGCTCCCAGCCTTGCTTTCTACACGGAACAATGCTGTATGCAAAAACACAATGAAGCCTAAAGCATTGCACAGAAAGACATAAATCACACCATACACCGCGAGCTGCATGGGTGAGACATCAAAAGTGAAGCAATAAACAACATTCGTAAAAGGACTACAAATAACACCTCGTAAAGGTCAATGGAAAGCCAGGAAAGCAGCTAATACTTGCTGAAAGAATCTTCCTCATCCACAGAGGTTTGAGATTTATTCAAATGGCAAATATATGTCTTGACTTAAGGTCTCTCCAATTCGGTCATATGCCCACAGATTGGGCATGTAAGTCTACTTAATTATTCTCCCATTTATTAACCGCATCAGCCTTCAAAAAGAACAGCAGGCACTCTTCTCCAGAGACATCGCTCTTTACTATAACGTAACAACCATAGCAGCTTCCATCATTTTATATTTATTCCTATTTATTAAAGGAAGTAACAGACACAAGGTTCATGTTTCAGGCACAGACTTGAAGAAAATTTCACAGCATGCGTTGTGAAGTGTCACAGAGTGGACACGATTCCTTCCATGCAGTGAAGTGGATGAAAGGAGCCACCCATCAGTCCTACAACTGCCTCCAGCCCCCAGGGGGTTCCACTATGGGTTTGATGTGGTAACAAGAGGGGTCCCTAGCAGATGCTGCCATTCCTCATGCTTGCTGCCCTGTCACCAGCTCCGGTTCCTGCCGTGCCATGTTCTGTTCCCAGGCTGTGGTGCAGGGAGGTGGGAACACAACGCGAGCCAGGGACTGCTCGCTGCTGCTCATCACACCAAGCCTCCAATTGCTCAGCACTTTCATTAGCTGTTCTTAGCCACAAAAACGCTGTCATGTCTCAGTGACAGGAGCAGAGAGGTCTGAGCAGAGCATCAAGCCACAGAAAATCATCATCTCCATGATGCATTAGAGCGCTAATGGTTTAGACTTGTAAAGGGGAAAAAAAGCTGGTAACGTAAGCAGCAAATGGCAGATGGAGTTTATTTCCTGACAAGAAATGTCATCGCTAATTCTCGGGATGCGACGGAGGAGGCTGGCCTAGCCCCAGGCACACGGTGACAGACAGCAGCGGGGCCGGGCTGCGCAGGCCGGGCTGTGCAGGGCCCTCAGGCCGAGGCCTGCAGCTGCCCCCGGGCCTTCATGCCAGCCCAAAGCACCTCACGGCCTGCCCTGCTCAGGTGGCCTCAGCCTCGGGTTTTGAGACACATTCCTGTGACCTCAGGGGGGGCCGCGTGGGCCCGTCCGCACTCTGGAGATGTTCAGTGCGAGTCCTCGCCAGTCCAGGCCCTGGAAACATGAAGGTGACCTCAAGCACAGGATTCACATTTCTTCTCCCAAAATCAAGGTGCTTCGCTTCCAGCTGGGTGCCAGAGCATCTCCTCCGAGAGCAGACAGAGCACAGTGCAGCAAACGGGAAAGGAGGGATCAGGGCAGCTCCCAGCTGAACCACCGGTGTGAGAAATCCCCTGGTGGAGAGCTTGCGGCCACGTCTGAAAATTATACAGCATTTCTCTACCTCCTCAAACCAGGAAAATATTCTAAAAAGATAAATTTTTGGGGTGTGAAATGAGTTATTTTGGGTCAAGGGCTACTTTAGTCATTCTTTTTGAAAACTCTTAGCAACTAACTCTGCAGAGCGGTCTGCTCTTGTTCTCACACAGAAAACCTAGCAGATCGCTCAGTTACATTTGCACATCACAAATCCGGCTGCACTGCTGCAAACCTGCCCGTTACGGCTCCTGAAATGATTTCATTTTCCATCCCTGGCCGCGTCACTTGGTTGCTGGCTTATTTAAACCTTCGTGCCTCAGGTTTGCCACGTATAAAATGATGAAATGTTATTTGTTTATTCCCAAATGTTGCAATATTTATTAATCCCTCACGTTAGTTGAGCTAATTAATAACATAACAGTCACTGAGAGCAATTCCCCAACAGGATTACTACTGAATTATGAGAGTAATTGTTCACAGGAACTTTATTTGGCTGAAACCTCTTCCCTGGCAAGAAATTCTGTGTGCAGCTCGCCCTAAGCTCCAATCACGTAATTATTTTAGGGCGAGTTATTTCTGGAGTGGGTAACTCCATGCTGCCTCCACGCTGCCCTGGGGTACTGCAAGCAGTAATTTTGTTTTCCCTGCACCGCATCTGCCTGCTCATGACACAGAGCCTTTATCCTTCCCTTGATCGCCCTGTCCCAGCCTCGACCCCAAATGTGCGCCAGGCAGAACCCTGCCATCAGCACAGTGCAGCTACCGAAGCTTAATTCAGGATCATGTCTTGCAATATTAAGCTGGTTTAAGACCCATTGATGCAGCCCAGAAAAATTTCTAAGGTTGCCTGAGGCCTCAAATAAAACTTGTACACAGGTGCAAGTATATAACAACCACTGATGAATTTCAGCATGGTTAGATCTCCAGAAATGTGAGAGGGCCTTGATAGGACTTACAGGAGTTACAGCTTCCCAAAATAATTCTCAATTTTTATTTTCCTTTTATTTTCTTTTCCCCCTCCCAGTTCTTTTTACTGCAGGAGAGATCTCCAGCACCCAATCTGTACAACTGAATGTTTCTTGGGCTTTAATTCTCAGGGTACATTTATACAAAATTTGGCCTATGTGACAAACTAAATGTTGCTGATTGTATTTAAATTACATTAAATTAGCCTAATTAACCTGAAGTGAGTCCAAATCTGTACAGATCAACTAACCTGAAGCAACTATCCTCTCCCGGACTTGGATCTGCCTGGGACAGGTCAGGCAGACCACGGTGAGTAGGTGGGAGATGAGCAGTGGTGGTGAGAACACAGGGGGCACAGAAAAGCTCCAGAGGTTGTTTGGTGCATGATTGGGATTTTGTGTGTGGTTGGTTCGTTGGTTTGTTGTTGGTTTTTTGTTGTTGTTGGTTTTGGTTTTTTGATGCAGGAGGAACATTTTGCATCCACAAACTCCAGACAAAACCAGAGCCGAGGACGCGAGCTCTGCCTTGCAGCGTACTCTGCCTCCCTCTCCTGGCCTCTTCCCAGGCATTGCACAAACTGGGAACTTCCACACAAAGTTAACAGCAGCATTAGCCAGATTAGGATTTTTTTTTCATTTAAGATGCCCAAAGCCAATAAAAGAGAACAGTGGAGCCCTGAGGAAATCCTTCCCATCATTAGCTTACCGGCCCTGCGCTGAGACTTGCAAAAGCAGATTTTGCCGTGGGCTGGCAGCTGCAAAAATGCCCAACAAAAGAAAAGATAACAGACAAGCTAAAATACCAGTAATCCTTGCTTAAAATCACAAGCACGGATATCAAAGCCTACCAATTTCGGCTCAGCCTTTCTTAAAGGGAACAATTACAATCGCATTTCCTCCCTAATCATTTTAACCTATTACAAAACGCAGTCCCAGAGGGGAGGGTGGTCGGGAAAAAAGCATCACTCTTAAGCCATCATTCCCTAACTCAATCAGCAAGAATGAAAGCAGCAAGCCAAGTGCAGCATTATTTAGCCCAATGGAAGTTAGGCATAATAAAATCCCTCTCCCCACAGAAGAACTTTCCTGGAGAGGCATTCCCAGGTAGTGGCAAATGCTCAAAGGAAAGAATAATTTAAAAAGAAAAAAAAAAGCACTCAAAAAAAATAAACCATATTCTACTTACAAAGCCAAGCAGCAGCTCCAGCCTGCAATTGTGTTTTTCTGTAGGTAAATATAAGTGCTGAATTGTTAGCAAAATTTGAAGCATGCTTACAGACTTCTAGAAGTACTTGGAATATGGTGAAAGGCTTAAATCAATAGGGCAATCAGCATCTTGAGAACCTCATTTGTGCTTCAGATTTGCAAGCATGTGCATATTTCCATATGTTGTTGGTGAACAAATAGATATTAAATGGGAGAAAGACCTCCCTGAAACAATGGCACTGATTGTGGCTGCTTCTGGTTTTAAGAAATATCAAATTTTGAATTAAAATCCAGGAAAAAAAAATTACATCTGAAATGCTTTTTCTGGGCCTTTGCACCGTCCTCTCCCGACTCCATCAGCATCCTCGTGCCACCAGCCTGCCATCCTCGCTGCTATTTTTGGCAAACCTGGGGCTGAGCTGTTTAATCTTGCAGAGTCACCGAAGCATGCCGTACCTTTGTTTTGGTGTTTGCAGAATGAAGCTAATAATAAACACCTCTGAGAATAACCTGAGCAGCTCAGATGAGGGCACAGACTATTTTTACCCATGCAGAAGGATGCTGCAGGGAGAACGAAGTCCCATTTTGCTGCAAGCTCTGGGTGTTAATCATCCCCATGTTTTCAGTTCATTATTTTGGTGTCATAAAAACACGGTGACTGCATTCAATTTGAAGGAATTATTGCATCCTTATACTTTGCTACCCACGAACGTTAATTGACAAAATCAAATTTGTCCATCAGGAGTGGGGATGAGCACTTCCCCTAATTTAATCAGGAGTAAATCAGCTGGCGAGCGGTCAGTACACAGATGCTCCATAATTGAGTCGCTCCGTTGAGGTGACAGAGACCAATTTATATTTCAGTCCTGCAAAGAAAGATGTTTTCAGTATTTTTTAATTTTTATTCTATTTTTTGTTGTTGTTGTTTGGTTTTGTTTTGCTTTATCAAATAATAGCTCACAGCAGCTCTGACATTTTGAGGTTTTTTAGGGGGAGAAGTAAATGGGTTTTCCTGCTAGTGCTGGAGCTGGCCCTGGAGAGTAATTACCCTGTTCTCCCAAAAAGCACCAGGCTCAAAGGGCATTTGGGGCAGTTTGATGCATTTCCTGTCATCTCAGAAAAATAGGAGTTTGGTTTTGATAAAAACAGTGCTTCTTCCTACACAGATACCTTTGCTTGAGGTCAGTGCTCATTGCTCCTGAACTGCTGGAGCCGTCCTGACAGCGGGATGCAGACCTGGATGCTCCAAGGAATCTTCAAGGGCAGAGCAGATTTCGTAAGAGAGAAAAACCAAAATTCCCACCCCCATCACTGAACTTCAACAAAACAACAGTGAGGCTCTGGTCGTGTCATGCTGCAGTAAATAATTCAGCACCCCAGGCTGCTCCAGGGCTGGCCAGCAGCCCAACAGCACCCAGCGTCCCACAGCTGTTGCCCAGGAGGCCCGCACCCGTGGGGAGCACTGAGCACATCTCACCCTGCCCACCTGATTGCCTCATTTCCCCAGAACCACCGCATACGCCTGGCTGATAGAGAATTAATTAAGCAAGTCTGCTGCAACCATCTTTGGAAACCAAGTCTGGTCTTCTCTTGGGACAGCAGAAGCAGCAAACTGTTTGCAAGCAAAATGTATTACTGACTAATGCACAAAGAAAACCTAACGTGCAAAGCACCAAGGAGCACGTTTCCAGCCCTGGTTCAATGTGGTCTTCAACCAACCGACCCAAGCACGTTTTATGCTGACTGTTTTCTCACCACCCACCAGAGGAAAGCAGAGCTGTCACCGGGGTTTGCTCGGGTGCTGTTGTGATGGAGTCTGAGCTCAGAGCAGAGCCTGGGGAAACCCAGAACACGCTGAAAGAGCACGAGTGGCTCAGAAGAGAGGAAACACACGGGGGGCTGCTTTCCTGGTTGGTCGTTACATGGGGGAGAAAAAAATAACAAAATATTCCATCATGTGCAGCTCTGGAGCCCCCGTGTCTGATGCACGGTGACACAAGCACACCCAGCACCGAGATCTGGGGCCTGGGAAGGAGGAGAAGATCAACAAGAACCTGAAACGTGCAGTTCAATTTCAATTGCAGAATTTCCCCACCCATTTTCTTTACGTGCCAGACACCAAGCCCTGCTCTGGAAGTCCCACCATGCCAACAAGCACAGACCCGTTGTGCTGACCTCTGAGCAGAGCAGCTTTGAGCTGAACCCACCGAGCCACCTCCTTCAGCCCTGTGCACACAGCAGAAAAGGGAGGGATGCGCTTTGCCCAGTGCCCAGCGGGCTCTGCTCTCCTCCGCTTCTGGGAGGGCAAAGCCCAGCCACCGCCTCCCAGTTCCGCTCCGGTGAAAGGTCTGAAACCAGATCCCGTTTGGTTGGTGATTGATTCCATCAAGGAGAAAGTACAAGGGAAATTGAAGGACAAAAATAAAAACAAATAAATAGTAAATTTTCACAGCCCCAGCCCTATCTGGAAAGGTCAGAGATTTCCCTCGACATCTCGTGAAGGGCAGAGATTTTCCCCTAAGTTCTCTCCTGCTGATTCCCCTAAATTCTCCCCTTGCCTGATGCATGCTCTCAATCAGAAATGGCAACAGTGGTGTTTTCTTGGCTACAAAGGATTTATTATAGGAAGAGAATCACCCCACATGGAAGCGCTGCTAGTTACAGACCGGTGTTGGTCTGTGGTTTTATTGACAAAACAGAAACCCTCCCTGCTCTGCCATGACCCTGCTCCTCTACTAAGCAAACTGACAGAACCTGGGGTTTCCCTCCCCAGCGCTGGCACGGTGACATTCCCCTGCTCCATCTTCCCATTCCCCCCCGGCAGCACAGTGCTGCCCGCTCATGGCTTCACAGAGCAAACCCCAGCCCTAACCTGTGGGCTCAGGGGCCACAGACCGAGACATCTTCCTGACTTTTGGTGCTCAAGGAAGATTTGCTGCCTCCTCCAATAAAATAATAATTAAAAAAAGCATGAATAACCCTCACCAATAGGTTCACTATCCCACAACTCAGCATCATAAGGACAGCAGCCAGCCTTTGCTGTCCCACACGCTGCACTTTGATCCTCAGCCCTAATTGCAGCTCTCCCCCTTACTGCTGACACTGCTGAAAACCTCTTCAGCTGCCGACCTTCGTCTGACGCAAAGTAGCACGGGGAGGTGAAAATGCTGCACCAGCAAGGGATGGGAGACCCAGCAATGGCCTGGGAGATCAGCACGGCTCGGGACCCTGCTTGCTCTGTGGTCACTGCAGAGTCACCAGCTGCCCCCGCGGTGCCCGATGAGCACTGAGCTGTTCTCCAGGATTCCATCCTCTGCTTGCAGTAGGATGCCAGACCAGAGGAGACCCTGGGGATCTCACTTGCAGGATGTATGTATTGCATAGGTTGCAGCACGTCTCTTTCCTCTCGTTCCTCCCAAGAGGAACCGGGCCAAGAGCTAGACCACAGATCTGAGGGGGGAAAAGCAAAGCCCTGAGCCACATTACATCAATTTCCATGGAAGAACTCCCATGAACGTTGCATCGGGTCCTTAATTCTCTAATTGGTTGCCAACCCACACTCACACCTATTGAGGAGCAGCCATCAGAGGGATACAAAATGCACGCAATGGATAATGTGTATGGAATTGCGAGATAATACATAAAGGTTTCAGTGCAGCATCTTAAAAGTTGAATGATTTTTCAGTTACTTAAGCCTTTGTGCTCATTCAGGTCACATCTTGAATGAAGTTCCTTATTTCACCACCGATGGAAAATCAACCGGCCAGGTATAAAAACCTGGGAGCCCAGCACAGCAGCAGCATCCCTGAGCCAAAGAATTAATGGAAAATGACAATTAACCTAATGGAGCAGTGAGCCAGAGAGTAATGCACAGAGGTAAGGCCAGAAAAGTGCATTTTGCTGGACAGGTTTCTTGGAACTGGCTCACAAACAAAGGAAGTGGTTCCTCTGCCCAACCCCACTCAGCTCGGTGACATCGAGTCCCACTCAGTACTTAACGGGGCACGGAGCACCCTTCCACTCCTCACCAGCTATCTATCTCACTTTTAAGTCCCAGTCATAAATCTTTCAGAAAAAGATCTTTTTTTTTCATATCAAACTTAAATGGAAAAAAACAAACAACAACAACAAAAGGACACCCTACAGCCTTTTACAACAGCATATTTTGGTTTGAGCAATATTTATAGCATGAAACTGTGCCAGAGGAAGGTGCAAACTCATGCTCCAAGAAGAAGCCTCCCGCAGCACTGCGGGGTGGGCAGGGTGCTCAGCTGCCATGGGAAGATCCGGGACAGCCGGCAGCCAGCCCCTCTGCTACTGCTGTGGGGATCGTACCATGGACCAAGAGAGAAACCAGGCAAGCTGCCTGCATGCTAAATGGAAGCCTTATTCACCAGGCAACTCCAGAGAGGAGTGGCAGTCCCTTTGAAATTGCACTCTCCTGAAAGGTGACCGTGCCCGCAGCTGATGCTGACAGATCTCTGCATCAGGCAAATGTAACACATGCGACAGCGAGGGCTGCTGCCCTGGGTAACCGAAGCAGGGAGCTGAGGCAGAGAGCTGCACACCACAGCCCTCCTGCCTGCACTGCGTGCTGTGCTCAGGGCAATGGGAAACCTGGGTCCCAGCAAACAAAGTCACTGCGGCACAGCAAGCACCAGGGGAGCGGTGGCAGCCCAGCAGGGCACAGCAGGGAGGGCAGGATGCTCTTCCCCAAATCCATTTCTATGCCATGTACACATAAACAGCGTTTCAGAGGCTAAACAAAGATGAAATATTTGTGCAAAGAGCAGTACAGCCCAGGAGCAGGGCTCCCAGAAGACAACCTACCCCTCAGAGCAGTATTGGTGTTGCCAGGTACATCCTGGGGTGCTGTGCAAATCTACAGGAACGACACATGAACAACAGTGCAGGATGCACAGAGAACTTCCTGAGTCTTCTATCAGACAAGAAGATGAGCAGCTGGCAGGAGAAAAGCTAACTTGCAAGGCATTCAATGTTTCTGTTCAGAGCCAGTTACTGGATCTGGGGGTTTCTTTGTGTTTTTCTTTCCTTTCCCCCTCTCTTCCCCAGGCTGGGATACAGACTCAGCTCCCTTCCCAGCACCCTGGCTCGCTGCTTGCAGTGTAACAGGGGCAGCTGCTATAGAACACCTGAGACCTTTCCAGGTGGCACTGCAAGCTGTGCTATCAGGTCTGACTTCTTTACAGCTCAGCATTTCTCCAGGCACACAGCCTGGCATTTGGCTAAGGCCAGGACTTGTGACCCGAGCACATCGCAGTGCTATTGCAAAGCCCAGGCATCGTTAACAGCAGCGACGTGGTTCTGCGCTCTGCAAGGCTTCCCTGTGAAGCTTGGACTGTGCAGGTCAGAATTGGATTCTGCATAGCTCCTCAAATTGATGTTGCATGGAATCCATGGGCACAAGATCTGGTTTTGTGGCTTCTAGAGGGCTTGCACAGCCCAGCATGAGGCAGGGCCCTCCTGCAGCTCTGCCTCAATGTCACCGAGCAGCTGCGGCTTCGTGTCCCAAACTTAAATCCTTCCCTTTTCCTCAGGACACCTTTTCTGCCCACGTTAAGGCCCCAGAGCACCGCGATGGGATGGGCAGCCAGGTTCTGCGAGGTCCCACAGACACAGACACATCCTCCAACACAGCCACCCAAGTTCTGCTTCAGGTGTGCTGTGTATTTATTGCCACGAAAACAGAAAACTCAGAAACAAGTCACACACGCAGCCTACTCATTCGTCTTTGAACGTCAGAGATGCTCATGGCAGCATCCTCACATCACACTGTAAGGCCACACATCTCCAGGAATACCTCCAGCAAACGCTACAAAACCAACCCCTCAGCCGGGAGGAAATGTTGTGGTTGGGTTCCTGGGGTGGAGCCATGGGGCCTGGACCCACAGCCTCCTTCCCTGGTGAGAAAGGGCAAAGAAGAGCAAACAAACAGCACGAGGTTTTCCACCTGTGTTCTCCCAGCTCTCAAACTGCTCACCCAGGCCCTGGGCTCTCCAGCACATCGTACCTTGTGTAGCGCTCAACACAGCGGATCCACAGCCCTAAAACGTGAAAAATGAACACCAAACCCTCCTGGGAACTTTCTGACGTTTCCTTGGAGGCAGCAGCATGGCCACAAGGCCAATGGACCGAGCTGTCACCAGCTGGGAGCCATTCTCCTCCCTCAGCCCATGGGAGCCGCAGCAGAACAGCACGGAGATGTGCAGCCAAACCCCAATATCGTGCATGTTGGATTTCACCACAGCAATATGAACACTATAACCCAAATGCCTGCAGTTAGAGTTGGCTGGGGAAAAGATGAACAAAAGGGGATGGGGAAAGCGGGGACATATAGCCAGTGTGTTCTCCATCACAGATGGTAAGAGAGCCAGTAGGCCTGAGCAAAAGGGGCACCAGAAATCCATAGCTGGTGTTGGTGAGGCATCAATGGGAAAAAAATCTTAGTAGCTCTGGCAGGAAGGGGGGTGCCAGGGAGTAGAGCTTCAGAGCTCGGTGCAAAGTCACTGGAGAGAAATGGAAAGGGCAGTGAGGGTGCAGTCCTGAGTCACCAACAGGGGAAGGCAATAGGTGGTCAGGCCCAGCTGTGGAGAAGTTACAGCTGAAAACAGCTGGGGAAGGGAACAGAGCTTCCGGGTGGGATGGTAACACAAACAGCCACAAAAAAGCAAAGGGAGGAAAAAAAAAAACACAAACCCAAAACACAACAGCGTCTCTCACAGAATTGAAAACCAAAGCAGAGGTGCACGCACCTGGAGACACTCTGCACTGCAACAGCCCCTGTGCAAGCCAACCTGCAGCTCCAACACGGCTGTTTTGGCACAACATCTGCAGCTGCATTTGGGGAGCTGTTGGAGGTGCTGTGCACGCACCCAAACACGGGGGCACTGGGCTCCCTCGGGGCCGCTCAACCCAGCGCACGCAGCGATCGCAGCCCTCGGGTTTGCGAGCACCCAGCCGCGCTGCTCCCGGTGTTTTGGGGAGGAGCTGGGGGGGTCTCACCCCGCCGCTCCCCTGGGAAAGCCCCAGCGCTGGGAAAACCTTGGGAAGCGGGGCTGGGAGGGACGGGGTGGGGGACCAGGAGGAGACGGGCAGGAAAACACACGGAACGCGCATCATGCAGACGCATCCTCCTCTCACCTGCCTCCATCAGCTGGCACTGCTGCCCGAAAACTTGCGAGAAGGTGACGGGGGGCACCGGGGCCGCGTCCATGGCTGCCGGGGGGGCAGCGCCGGCGGAACGCTGTGCCCGGAGCGGGGGGGGCAGCCCCGAGCCAGGGAGCTCCTTCCTCCGTTCTCAGGGAAGAGAAGCGCTGCACCCGCGGTTATGGGGATGGCATCGGGGCTGCGCCTCTGCCAGCGGCTCCGCGGAGTTGTCCTCAGGCACCAAACAGCGTCGGGGAGCGAGGATCGGCCCCTTTCGGGGCACCTGCCACAGCTGCAGCGATCAGGAGGGTCTCCCTGCCCCTCCCGGGAGGGGGACCGAGGTGTCCAAGCTCAGCGGTCACCCCTCCCCCGGGCTCGTCCCCCCCCGGGCGGTTTCTCCACAGCCGTGCGCGCAGCCCCGGCCCGGGGGGACCGCGCTGCTCGGCCCCGGGCGGCCCCGGCCGCTACTGCAGCGTCCCTTCCTCCTTCCCTGCTTCCCTCCCTCCCTCCTCCCTCTGCCCGATGCGATGCAGCGGCTCCGGGCTGCGCCGCGCCGTTAACCCCTGCCCGCCCAAGGGCCTCGCTCCGGCTCTTCCCATGTCAACATCCCCGGGGTGGGGGGGTGAATGGCACCCGGGCAGGGCCGAGGGGGAACCCCCAGGCAAGTCCGACCCCGCTGATTCCTCTTTATTTTAAAAGCTCTCTCTGGCGAGGTAAGGGATGCTGTGACTCCGGGAGGTGTCGGTGCTCTTTGGGTAGAAACGTTCCCAGAGCTACGGCAGAGCGAGCCTGAAACGAGCAAACAGAGCGCTTGCTCCACGCGATTTAGCCCCCAGGTTCTGCTTCCGTGGCTGCTTTCCTCCTTCCTGCAAATATCACGGGCACTGCTCCCCACCACCACAGCAGCACCAGCAAAACCAGGAAGGGGGGGGGGACGGACACCTGGGGAGCTTTTGGGAGCCCCAGCACAGCAGCAGGGTGCACGCTGCTACCACCCAGCTCCCTTCAGGCCACGGAGCCTTCCTGGAGGAAAAGGAAGGGCTTGAGACACAGAGCAGGGATAATACCCAACTCGCACGCTGTGTTTGCAAAGTGTTTTTCATCCAGTGGGGGATCATTATTGTACCCCTCCTGCAGAGGGAAAACTTTATGATAATAATAATTAAAAACCCATGTTTGGAACGAGCATCCCACATCACAGAGAAAATAATGCATTAAGAAGGCATCTCATTATCATAGGATTATAATTACCATTACTTTATGAGTCTACAGGAAGCTATGTCAGGCGTTCTTGCCTCCACCAGACGTTCTGCTCAGAGCAGGGAAGGGGAGGGCAGGGAGGGGCTCCCAGTCCTGTCCCCATTCTCCTGCCACCAAGGCCAGGCCATGGGCAGGCTCTGCCGCCTCTTTGGAGCCTGCAGGAGTTCCAAACCCAATTATATGTATAATTGTAGCACCGGGGTGGGAAGGGAGTGAAGGGCAGAGGGACTGCGTTGGCTCTCCCCCAGCACGGCCTCATGCAGCACATGCTCCTGGGAGACATCAGCAGAGCTGTTAGTGAGTTCTGTGCAAAACCTTCTGAAAAATCAAAGCATAAGTTAAAAAAATAAAATAAAATATCCAAGAGGACATGTGAGCATCCCTTTCTCCCATCTCCTTGTCCTTTTCTCCTTCCACTCCCTGCACGCCCAGCGAGATGTGGGGAGCACAGCAGCAGTGCTGCTGCAGGTCAGGGTTTTCCATTTGCTTCCAGCACAGCAGCAGCACAGGGGGGGCTGGCAGAAGCCTTGCCTGGGTGCACAGGGAACCTGCGAGGATGGATGCAGCTGTTCCTCTGGACACAGCACTGCTGAGATCTGTTCTGGAATGTTTATGCAATCCTGACGCCTGCGTTATGCAAGGAAAATAAAGTGTTTTGTAGGGCTCACGGTGAATTTGGAGCAATGCACTTAGGGCTTGGCATCACAGACAGTGACAGCCTAAGCATATTTCTGCCCTCCTTCAGATCACATCTCCATCAGCTCTTGGCCGACACAGAACTGCTTGGTCGGGTTGTATTCTTTCTGAGAAATCAAAAAGTTTGAATGGCACGGGATGAAATGATGGAAGAGGAGCAGGGAGAAAAGACTGAGCTGCAAGAGGCTCCGAGAACTCTGCAAGTAGCTTAATTAATGCATAAACATCCTCGTGGAATGGAAATTGGAGTCTGAAAGGACTCCGACCAGTCCGTGCTAGGCACAAAGAGCTGCTGTCAGACGCGTGCGTTATCTACCAAAGGAGACACACAGCTCCAGTCCCGCTGCCTTCCCCCATGTCTGACCCTGCTCCTTCGCCCTCAGCCCTGAGCAGCAGCGCTGGGCTCAGCTCCTGGGGCTCTCCAGAGCCGCTGCACACAGCACAGAGCCATGGACACCATCTTCCTCCCTGGTTTTCCTTGATCTTTACCCAAATGTTTCCTTCAGTGGCTCGAAAGGCTCCGCCGCCCAGGCAGAAGTTAATTCCCAGAGTCAATGAGAACAGCAGAGACACTTAGAGGAAAATGAAAACGAGACAGATACACCTATTTATTTGTAAATAGAACGTTAATGAGGCATGCTAAACACATCTCACAGCTCACTGCAAAAGAAATTAACAGAAGAGCAACGCTGCTAAGCCCTGATAAAGCCAAGGTGACCCAAAGCTCCGCAGATTGGTAAAGGAGCGGAGGGGGACTGTTGGCATCAGCATCCCACGTCCAGGATATCTCCAGAGCAGCCCAACCTTTAACAATTGCCTCTTCTTCTTCCCAGGCAGCTGCACAACAAGCCACAACACAACTGCAGCACAGCTTGAAGCCCAAGCCCCTTCCCCCTGCTCCCCCCTGCCCCAAGCACCTGTCTGTCCCCTCCTCCTCTCCATTTAGGAATAAATGATGCTTGCTCGTCAGCACTGAGCAAGCCGGGATGCTTCTCAGCCACGTGCTCACCCCTGATGGCAGAGCAAGGCCCCTTGCAGTGCCAGCATCGTGCTCTTCCTGCCTGCCCTCCGTGGGAGCTGCTGCTCGCTCTGTTCGGGGCAGTGACCCCAGCATGGTGCAAGGCAGCGACCAGAGGGGAGAGGCTGCATCGCCCACGACCCAGCAAAACGCTGCCCAGCAGCGTGGGCGTTTCTATTGGCACTGCTGCTCCATTACTGACCCATCTCCTGCTGGTGGGATGCGCTGCTGGCCCCCCTGCCCACCACACACTGCTTTTCCCGGAGCACACAGACTGCTCCCTGTGCCCTCCAGAGACAATTCACAGCTGGCACGGGCACCAGAGATTCATGGGTTTTCTCTCTTCCTCTGGACTGTGTCATTAGAGAGTAACCCAGAAGATTCTCAAGCACAGTGAGATTTGCAGCTGAAAAAATTTGATCAATTTGAAACCCAAAGTGGACGCTGACTGCCGTTTGGTACAGGCCAGGTGGGCTCCAGCGCTGCAAGGGCAGGCTCACGGCCAGGCTGCTGCTGGCAGGGATCTGTTGGACCTATTGCGGCACCTTTAGATTTTCTGGGGTGAAAGAGCCATTTCTGTTCCATTTGAACTTAATATGAACGGCTCTCCTCCAGCTGTCCCCCATCCTGCTCGCTGTATCTGTGGTGGTTGGGAAGAGCACGGCGGAACCGATGGGCGATGAGGGCAGCGCCCACCGACCCGCAGGACCACCACGTCCCACAGCCCTGCACTGCTCCTCCCGTGGGAAGCACAGCGATGGAGCACACCCAGCAGAGATAAACACATCATAAGAAACATATAAGAAACCATAATCATAATAAATGTTTCCACCGTGAGGTTTGTCACATTGGTTTATTGTTCTTTTTCTTTACACGGCGGACGGACAGTGGAGCTCGCTGCCCTCAGCGCCCGAGCACCAGCCAGCTCCACGCAGCTTATTTCTCACAAACTTCCCCACATCGGCCCTGACACGAGAGCACTGCCGAGCTACCAGCATCAGCCTCGCAGATTCCTGCGTGCAGAACCTGAGCTTTTTCCCCACACTCTCCTTTGAATGTTCCCAAGAACTCGTGACGTCAGTCAAGGGCAGCATTTCACGTTTCATCAGCAGGCACGGGGGAGGTTAAAAATTTGCTGCAAAACCGTGAAATTCTGCCTTGGGAAAAAAAAAAAAAAATGGCATACTTTCCTGAATTTACTGGGAAGAAAATATCCTCATCGTTCTACAGAAATGACACCGCTTGGAATTGGTTTTATTTTCCTGCAAGAAAAACCAACTCCCCCACCCTCCTGCAAAACCTGCATTTATTATTTGAGGGTAAATGATGAAAAGCCTGGTGCAACAACGGGTTCCTTCTTGTCCGTGGCACAGACGTTTTTCTACCACAGCTCAGACCGTAGCGGATCCTCCCAACAGACCGCTACGATACAGAGCTGTGTGCTGCGGTCTCTTGGCTGAGCAACACGTGTTACAAAACTTTAAAACCAGAGCATTTACAAGCAGGGACGTAGAGACGTGCTTTTAAAAACGTAAATACATATTGACAGGGCTGTGTGATAAACCAGGATTTCGTTGGGAAAAACGTTCGTACAGGACAACGCTTCACGCGCGGCTCTCCTTGAGTTCGTTACATCATCACGGCCAACGCCACGCTAAAAAAAAAAGCAGCAAAAATTAATTGCACAAAAGTGACCTCTTCGAAGCCCCTTGGTACGCCTCAAAGGCACTAAAGAAAGCAGCACCCGTGCCGGGAACTCGACTTCATTCAACTTTCTGCTGCTGGGAGCACCTGGGGAGAACTGATTGCGTGAGGCTGGAGTTGGGCTGCATGGCAAGAAAGCTTCTAGGAGAGCTCTTCCTCAGCAACAGCCTCGGGTGACAGTGGGAGTGGGTGCAGCAAGCACAGCCCTCAACAAAACGCCCAACAAAGCCGCGCTGGGAAAATCGAGGGCACACCGAAGGACGGAGCAAATGGGAGCTGGTTGTCATCAGCACTGTGCATTTGTTTTTTGAATGATCCAGATGCTGTCCAGATGCACAGGAAGATAATTCCTGTTCTGAAGAACAGGGGTTACCATATGAATAGTAAACGATGAAAGGAAGAGGAAAACAGGCGGAGAAATTGAAAGATAACACGCAAAACTGAAGCGAGCCAAAGTGATCAGAGAGCTCTACGTGCACGCCAACTTCTCTGAGACACATTTAAGGCTGGGAAATGTATTTTCTGCACTATGTGACCAAGACTTGCCATGCTGCCTAGCAGGTCGGGACACTCACTTCCCACTAGCTGACATGAGGATCTCAGTCTTCCAGGCTGCTGCGAAAAATTGCAGCCTTAGTTTGGAGTTGGTACATCACATGGTTCAAGAGGAAATTATTGCTAAGCAAAAAGCCCAAGAGGGGACCAGTCTGAGAGACCGCACTCCAGGCAAGAGACAGAGCAGCCAGCAGTGGCACGAGCTCCCCTACAAAGCCTTCATCTCCATCCCTCGGGCTGGGGCATCGCTTCCAACCAGGGAGGACACGTCGCTTCCTATGGCTCATCCAGCTCTCAGCATCTCGCCTCCCCCCACACCACAATTGCACTTAGAAAGCCCACAGCTGGGGTTGTCCCGAAAATCTGTGGCTAGATAATGCAAGGTCCCAGAGCCCTTGGCTCTCCTACTCAAACACGTAGCTAAGACGTTTTTATGGCGAACAAAACCAATGGGTTTTGTTTAAAGCTTTCGTTTTCATTTTGAACATTCTGATTTTCAGCAAAGCTATACACAATTCACAGTTTTCAGCTCTTTGATACATCCATATCTTAATCCCTAACTCATATGTATATGTAGATATATATATAATTGATCCTTTTTTGACCTTTTCAGGGTGGTGGTGGGAAGGAGAATCCACTGGGCACTTGTTTTCTCACAACGAATGTGTGCATACACAGCTGTGTGCTTACCTGTGCGGAGTGCAAAGACAGCAAAAGGAAGGAATTGTCTGAAACAAGGGGGAAATGGGGCAACCAGCCCCCAGGGCCTCCTTGAAATACAGACACTACATTAGCAGGGATCCTGCAAAAAGCGTGTGGAAGGGACCCTGCATCTCAGAAGCGAGATGTGCAGGAGCACCCCTGCCAGGCGATGCACCTGGGTGTGATTGTCACCATGCAGGAGCAAGAGAAGAGACCTCTGCACTGCACTGACTGACCGACCTCGACGTTTCTGCAGCGTTCCTGGCTGCCAGCTGCCTCCACTGCTGCCTCCTTGACAGGAGCACCGAAGCTCAGCGTGCTTGCGTTACAGAACACAAACACAGAGCTCCGTAAGTATGGAAAATTGTCGCTTGATGCTGCACAGCAACGTGCGTGTTCGATATTCTCACTAAGGAAACAAATCCTGCCTGCAACAAGAGTACCAGACTGGCAAGAAAAGTGACAGCAGCCTTTAGGAAACAGACGTTCGTCCCCTTATGCACAGTGCTCTGCAGAGAGCACTTAGCAGCTGGTCCATCACAGACAGACGGGTCCCCACGCACTAACAGCAATGGCACCGTGCCCGTTAAAGCTAACGGTGCAAGGCCAGGAGAGCGGGGCACCCGCGGGCTGCAGGTGTGGAGCCCTCAGCAGAACCTAAAACCGACCGCTCTCCCCAGCAGATTCTGGGGGATGCCCAGCTCTTCACCCGTTAGGATGCAAAGTAGGAGCTAAAATGATGTAACAGTCTTCCCAGAATTTAATTGCATAGTGTGTTAAACCCCTCTGTGTTCGACCAGTCGAGGAGCCTCACCCCAGCCCAGCAGCGCTCTGGTTAACCTGCCTGCAATTGTCTGAGCATCTCTCCACGCTATCCAGCAGCTGTCAGTGTGGCAGGGCCTGGGCAGCCCCCTCTGCCCAGCAGCCACAGTTCACCTGGGGAAGGCAGGAGCCCCGCTCCGTGCTCTCTCCCTCTCCCTCTGGAAGGAAGAGCCAGGGGACAGGAGCGTGCCGTCCTGCTGTCTGCTGGGGAGCCGCTCTCACCTCGGCAAAGCAGGAGAAGAGAACGCTGGGGGATTGCTTCCCCTCACCTTTTCCAGGCAAGAGTTCCCAGTACCTGCAAAGACAGAGAGCTGCATTTAATCAGAACCCACGTTAGGGCTACGCAGTCCAAGCAGCTGCCCATGCTTGGACTTCTGCTTGGCTCTCCCAGAACCCAGTGGTCTAAAGCCACTGTTAGGGACGTTGACACTTCATTAGAAACCATTCCCATTATTTGGGAAGTAGTGAACGTTGAAATTTTCCTAACGTTTTCCCAAAACGTTATCTTTCAAATATATTCTAACAAACAAATATATCTTAACAAATTTCAGACTGCAGTGCCCTGATCCTGCTGGCACTCACCCTCGCCTTTAGCTTCGTACTGACAAAGTCCCTTAGCGGTTGCATTAGTGGAAGCAAGTGCAATGCTGCTGTTGGGGGAATGAAGGAGCAGAAGACAAAGTGTCTTTTTTAAAATTAACCAAAGGGAACATGATTCAGCATCACCTACAGCACTGCACCAGCTCATCAATTTGTCCAACTCCGTATACATTACGGCAGTTATCTTGCCACAACCCAGCTAACGTTTGTGTGTGCTAGCACAGCACTGCAGATTGCACTGTAACAGCCTTGGAGCTTTTGGCATCCAGCCACAGCAGGCAAGGAGAATGCATATTGCTGGGTGGTTTTGGTTTTTGTCTGAAATTTGTTCCATGTTTACTCATTCGACCTAAAAGATCCTAAAGCACTTTACACACTGCAGCTCTCAATGCTCCTTCCCAGAGACAACAGCCTCCTCCTTGCAAAAACTGTCAGCACATGCAAGATCACCACAGGACCCAGAGGGGCAACACCTCAGGTCTCAAAATCTCTGAAGTGGGAGAAAACTCTGCTTGTATCTTCCAGGAGGCTGAAGAGCTGACTGTGTCCTGACAGCGTTTTGGTCCAGAGGACACAGGAGTTACACACTGCTGTAAACGAGCAAGAGGTCCTGTTCCTGGCACAGGGCCCTTCATGCCTCTTTGGTTGTCAGTTACAAGGACAGTAGCAACACTCTGGGTTTGTAAAGTGCTTTGCAACCCCTGCCCAGAGGAACACAAGTCAGGGGGAGCTCCGAGCACTGCCGCACTGCACGCTGTACCTGCTCCGGTTTGAGAGGCATGGGTCTGTTCCTTGCAGAAGTGGGACGCAGTGCAGCTGGGTTTCTTGCATTGCCTGGTGCTGGTGTTAAGAGAAGAGGAGGAGGGACATCTAGAGGCCATGCGGAGTCTGTAACTGTGCAAAGAGGCAGGAAAAACTCACACACATGCATGAGGCACCAGAACATTAAAAATTGTTTTAAAAACCAGCCACCAGAGACATGCCCCACAGCAGCTTTGGTAAGCGACAAGAAAAAATCCTACACTGCTCATCTTCCAAGTGCTGGGAGTTGCTTCTGAAGGCAAGGAGGCTTCTTGCCTTGTTCTGAACTTACCCAGCTGGTTAATTTAGCAGGAAGAAGGGAATCTCCATGGAAGCAGCACCCACCCTCCCACCCAACGCCCCAGCTAGAGAACCCTCCAACCGCGACACATCCATGGCTGTGCAGAGGACAAGGAGTCAGGGTCTATTTTGTCAGATTTTCAGGGTCCTTATCAGGTTTTCAGATAGACACTGATAAAAAAGGAATTTTGCCTTGTATGAGCACAACAGCCCATCTGCTCACTTCTCCCAAGGGCAAAGCCTGCGGTGCCCTTCTGCCATGGCAGCACTCGGAGATGTGATGAGTTCTGCTCATAGGTCACCACAGCCAGCACTGCTACAGTGCCCTTATTGCAGGTGATACCTTATTTCATTCCAAATTTCAGGCCAACTCTGAGAATCCTGACCTTCTCGCAAAGCAGAAGTGAAAACCAGGAACTTTATTTGGCAGTATTACATCTCTTTCAATTGTCATTTCAAGACAAAGCCTGAAAACATGAGTAAAAGAAAGGGGGAAAAAAAAAGGCTCAGGTGTACTCACAGCTGTGCACCCCGCTTGTGAGTGCACACTTACCTGGGGCATGCAATTTCATCACCAACCTAACCCAAAGTGACTGCTTACGTTCTTCCTAAAGAGCATCTTCTGAAATATAATGCTATTACATAACAACGCACCAGGAAAATGTGAAAGTTAGGTTTTTTTCCAGGGTATTTTTAGAGTTCAGTATGCACCCATCAAAGGACACTTCAGCTTTTGATAGTCCTTCCATGCAGATTCTGCAGCACAACGTAACGGCAAGTTAGTACTAAAGTGCAACATTTTCCATTACAACAAAAAGAAAAACCACAGAACTTGTGAAGAGTTCAACCATTCAGCCATTTCTAAATTAAAATTTGTGGGTAAAGTTGTCTGCCAAAGCTCTGTTATTGTTATGTGCCAACCACACTCTTCAGCCTTCGTGAATGTAACGCTGGAGCCTTTGTCTGGGGTGTAAGAACCAGAGTGGTGACGAGGAAGTCAATAAAAACCAGATTTCGTTGTCCCATATAAAGACTGTTTCCAAGGGGAACAGTAGAAAACTCAAAATAAACGTAGTTTGGTTTCAGTTCCTTACTATAACTAGAAGTAATTTCTTGTCTGGTTTAGGATGTTCCCATTTAAGCAACGTTTAATGTCAAAAAGTTAATTATGAGTTGTAGACGTTCTTCTGTAATCAATAACACGTGTTACTGCATGTGACGAGCAAATGCCTAGACCCATGGGAAACAAACAAAAAACAAAAACAAACCCAAAAAGACATGGAAACAAGGCCTCAAACACAAAGAGACAAAATATCTGAGAAAACCTGGCCTGCATTTTCCAGTGTTCTCCCTCCTCGTCTCCTACAAAATCAATATGCTGAAGAGATCCTTTATCCCCTGAGTCCATCTCACTCTGCAGCTGTAGATCACTGGGTTCCGATTTGGAAGCAGAGGATTAGGGGAGGAAGATAAGGAGTTTTTCTAGATGCTCTAGGTAGCAACTGGAACTGAGCTCTCCCTGGAGCTCTCCACTCTCTCCATGATCCACGGCGGCACCGCGGGGCTCCGATTGCTGCCGCAGCGGTGCAGCACCAGGCTGGGACGGTGCCAGGAAACCATGAGAGCAAACCCAGCCTGGCTCATCCCTGAGAGCTGCACCCACGGAGGAGCAGCTATGGAGATTGCTATTTTCGGCACTGTCACTTTGCACCTGCTGTCACCATCATGGGGTAACTGTAGCCGGGCAGAAGAGGAATTCTTTGGCGTGGAGGCAGGCGAGCAGCTCCATGGGGATGGGAGCAGGGGCTGCAGCCCAGGGCTGAGCGATGGAGGATGGCAGCACACACGCCCTGCAACACCGGCCCTGCTGAGCCCTGGGGTGGGGATGGTTCCAGCCAGGGGGAAACAGAAAGAGCATCCATAAAGGCATGAAGCTTGCAAGGAAAAAGCACAGAAATTGAATGTTAGGCAGCAGGAAGGACTCATCTGCAGAGCTCTCTTTGTCAAATAGGGCTTTTTAATCATAATAAATGGTGTTGGTAAATGCACTGGCTGTACTGTAAATTAATGCCAAACCTGAAGGTAAACGATGCCATTTTTCACATCTAGTCAGGGCCTGGAGGTCTGTCCTTAACTGCAAGCACACTCGAGCTGAAGGCAAAGAAACAAATTACTGATTTTCTTGAGCCTTGCTACAACAGCAACACCCTAAATCCTGGCTCGGAACCTCCTGTGCTTAGATCTTAGAGCTCTGTGGTACACTCAGTACCATAATCCCTATTTTTGAGATGCAGAACTGAGTCAGAAGGAATGGGATGGATTTGCCAAGGACATCCCGAAGATCAACAGCCTTAAAGCAGGAGCAAAGGCAAAGGTTCCTATCACAGTGCGTTATTCTTCCCCGGCCACGCTGGCTCCTGAACACTTAAGAAGTTTGAGGTTGTTCAAACCCTGCTGCCACGCACCCTCCTAGGGCACTGGGATCCTGCACATGTGAATTTCCAGGCTAGCAAACCTGCCAGACCCCGGCACACACCCTTCCCTCAGACATTCCTGAAATACATTTGGTGTTTCTTATGCAAATTACCTCGGCTCCTACCACGCTTGAGCCATTAACATTCTTCCAAGCTGCTAGTTCGGTTCACTAAAAAACGTCCCAGAAACAGAAGGCAGGCTGCTTGTGGGACTGCTGGTCACAGCGGAGGAGCTCGGCGAGCAGAGCAAGGCTGCAGGGTGAGCTGGGGAGAGGGCCCATCACTCAGGGAATTCAGCTTCCAAACCGGACCTGCTCCATACGGGTTCCTTGCAGGGCTTCGCTGCTATACCCCTAACCCCAAACCACATGCATGTGGTACACAACCTTGGACACACACCCTCCCTCCTAAAAACATCTCCTAAAAACAGATGTATCTCTGACATCCTCAACCCCAGTGGTTACTATGGTTAAATAAAACCACCTCTAAGCTGACAGACTGACATCTCAAGTAATTTCAGGGGCCAGAAGGCAAGCAAGGGGGTGATAAACGAGATTCCTGGGCTTTCTGCTCAGAGAGAACAAAACCACCGTGCTGCTAACCCACCTGGCACATGCTCCCTTGCACTAACATATTCCTTCATGGGAAACACAAAATAAGGAGTTAGGAAAAAAAAATCACGTAATCTGATGGTTGATGTTTTTCCAAGTGGAAGAGGACAAAAAGGTTTGTTGGAGGAACATGACTGAGATGAATGTCCCTTTTTTCTGCAGAAAAGCCCTGCCTCTGGACAAAAAATGGGGAGGCAGAAAATAAAAAGGATCTCAGCACGTTGTACTGCACATGCAGTTGCTGAGAATTTGAGAATTCCAGGCATTTATTTATGAACGTGGTGAAAAAGCTGGCTCACATGTCAAGATTGTATCTTGCAATCACAGGACACGAAAGGACATAACATGAATATTACGATTTTATGGTCAGGCCCTTCACGAATCTAAGCTGGAAAAACCTGCTATGAGATGCTTGCATTCCCAGCTTTCAGGAAGATCCCTAGCAGCTGTCTCTAACCGCAGTGGTTCAAAGGGCAGAACACCTTTAAAGCTGCACTGCTTTACTCCAAAACTCAAAAACTGTTTTGCTGTTACACATGTGTGCTCTGGAGTTCGTTTCATCTTTGACTTAATGCCACCGCAATCATTCCTCAAATCACCATGAATTTCAGTGATGAACATCAAATTGAGAGCTACTGAAAAAGTCTCACACTGAGCCAAGAATTCACCTGGGGACCGTCTAAAATAAACACATAGTTTTAATTAAACACAAGATTTTCAAAAGCAACTGGCGAGCCACTGGAAAGGGATCTGGTGCTGACGATGGCCACAGAGCTCCTTTGGAAAATCAGGCTGTGGCGGTGCTTCCATTGGAGCTCAATGGAGTCTCAGTCCCTGAGAAACCCAGGACTACACGTTCCAATGATCACTTCAGCAGCTTATCTTCCTGCCCTTAAAAAGAAGCACAGAGCACTGCGTGAGCCAGAAGGTGGGGAATGTTGAATTAAAACCAGGACTCAAACCCACCCTCTGCACTGCCATGTCGTCTGATCTGCTAATCTGATAAAAATGTGCATCCTCTGATTCACACTCATGACAGAGGAAAAGAACGAGAAAAAATTGTCACACGTGGGGAAGACTGCAGTCGATTTTTGTTTAGCTTTATATAGAAATACTCCACGGTTACTGAATGCTAATAGAAATAGGAGTCCCCAGTCCTGCACATCTCCTTACATAAAAAAGAAATCATTAAAAAAAAGAGTGCTTTTGATTTGACAGTGATGAGTGAAAGCATTTGCCATAATGAATGAGGAATAAAACTTCAGTCCGATTCCAGTGACAGTGAAGTTTGAGAGCACAACTCTTCAAAGCAGCTCAGTGATGGAAGAATTCATTACCTCTCATCTTCCTGTCTCATTCCACACTGCAATGGCTAGCAGAGAGAAACAGCACCTACAGGAAATGCTAAATAAATCCTACCACCACATCACAATTGGAATGATGATCTCTCGAGGTCCCTTCCAACCCCTACGGTTCTGTGATTCTGTGATTCTGTGAACTGCTCCTCGCATGGGATCTGCACAGGAGTGAGCTGAGCCCCTCCGCAGCAAAGCCCCCAGCAGCGGCGGGCAGCACCAACCTTCATTCAACATAGCAGGCAGGCACGCTGACTCAGCTCCTTTGTTTCCACTCCTGTTGCCAGGCCCAATGCCCTCAGCAGGCAGCGCATCCTTCGCAATCCAGCCAAAACAGCTTCCTTGGAAAGGTGCTCGCATTTACCTTACTGTGGGCACCAGCTTTGCTGAGCAGCACTGGCTCAACTGCAGGAGGAAATGAGGCAGGTTCTGCTGAAATGTGCCCAGATAAAGTGTTACTTTTTTCTGACAGACCCAGGGCATTACGGGAACAGTCAGGGTAAGGCCACGCTGCAGCCTCAGTGCTGAGCTGCTGCAAGACGGAACGTCACCCGCTGAGCCATCAGCGCTGCTTCCCACAACCCCGGGGCAGTTTCTGGGAGTGCTGTCATCCAAACCATGACTCAGATGACCCTGCTTGGCTTGTAAAACATACAAGGCTTGCAAAAAATAGGCAGACGTATACACACACACACCCTGAAGTACAGCTCTGATTCTTGCAGTGTTCCACAAACCACCCCAGCTCTGAGTAAGGCAGATGAAGCAGCTACCTGTCTCTCTTAAGAAAGCCTACCTCCAACCTGATGCCTACTCAGGCACCCCTTGAATTTCAGTGTTTTACCGTTTATCTGGGGTGTAAAAAAAAAAAAAAA
>WBMW01005581.1:289627-326972 GCA_013396635.1 Penelope pileata
CAAGCACTATCTCAATGTTCTTTGTACCAAAAGCATTTTTAAAGACTAGGAGAAGTAAATGCGCAGCGTCAGCACAATGAGAGGGAGAAGTGATGGAGCACATGGGAAGCAGCAGCCAAGCGGACCAACAGCAGTAAGGCCCCCTCCTAACTAAGGAGAAGGTTGAAAAGCATTTAGTGGCCAAAGAGCCCATGCCAACAGGACGGAACAGGACTCCAGCACCTCCCATTCCTTTCTGAGCTCTGCCAGTGAGCTGGCAATAGACACTGCGTGTCTCACACCCACTGCTTCCTTTCCCACTCATCTAATACCATCTTTTATTACTATCTGAATACTACCTTTAAAAATCACAGAGTATTTTAATTTGTTCTTTATTTCCAAGTGTCCTGAGACATCTCTTTTCAGCAGCAGTAAGCTACTCGACCTCGGAATGACAAAGTTCAGATGAAACAATCCATTTTTTCTTAACCATCCATTTCTTAACCATCTTTGTCTCTGCAACCATCAGACTGCAGCACACATTACCGCAGTGTACGTGTCTGCAAAAACACTCAACAAACAATGTTCAAGTTCTGTATCACTCTATCATTTTTTTCCCTAACAATTAAAATTAAGGGAAAACTTATTATGGAGAGGATAATGTCTTCAGCGTGACTGATGGCAAAAAATTAAACAGGCAGTTGTTATCAAAGCACCTTACTAAAATGTAAGATTAATTAGAATAAACGACTACATAAAATATTAACTTACTAGCAGAAGGAACTGGGTTCCTGCGATACTGTTAAGATGAGCACTGTGACGTTATTCCATCCAGCTGCCACACGGACACGGACGCTTCTGCCTCCACCGCAGGAGGATGCCACATCCAAAATTCCTCTTGGTGTTGGAATGTAACTTTCTAAAATTCTCAGAGTCAAAACTGTTTTTTACCTATGCTACTCCACAACTATTAAGCAAATAAAAACAGAACAAGTTCAAATGGTGTGTGCAGTGCTGATTAAACTTCTAAATTAACTATATCCACAGTAAAGGAAATCAAGGACTAACTCAGACGTGTTAAATTTGTACAAATTTGCTTTGGGAGCTGGGTGTAGAAAGCCAAGGAATGCAAGCATACTTAATTCCTTCTAGATGTACATTGTTCCATTTTTCCCGGTACATCTGGTTTCCATACAAGAAGCAAGTTTCCCACGAGTTTTTAAAAAGTTTTCTTTATTGGTTACAGTTATAGAAAACGTGTCATGACAGTTCCACCTAGCTGGGTCACTAAGTGCTTGCAACACCACAGAGACCCCTCAATACCTCCAGAGCTCAGGCGAGGCACTGCACGCTGCAGCAGGAACATCCCCCCTCCATTGCTCACCTGCACTGACAGCATCTTCACCAAGGCCACGGTGTTCAAAGCAATGAGGACCCCACTTGTTGTCAAATTGCAATTTTTAATGTTTTCATTAGAATACTCTTTATATCATTCTCAAAAAGAAAGAAAGAAACAATATAGCTAAGAGCACACTTTAATACAGGAACACGCTCCAAAATTAACAACCCAGAATGAAAACAAAATGAAATTAATGTAAAATGTAAATCACGTATAGTACAATTGAAGTGTCCAAAACAATTTAAATAATTTTAAATATTTTATTTTTTTTTAAACTTGCTACAAATGTTTTATACAATATTTCAACATAAAGTCCCCATAACAGAAATGTAACAAAATGGGAATGATAGTGAAAGTGAAAGTTAAAGTGGCACAAATTCACCAAACAAGTATTAAACTACAAATTTTAAGAGGTAGATTATTTTTTAAGTCAAGAACAAAAAATAAAAGGGGTGGCTGTGTAATGAAACTAGTCACTTTCCATCAACTCAGTCATTAACCTTGAAAGTTCTATAAACATGAGAAATGGTATTTCCATAAAAAAGCTGCTTAAGAACAACAGACCAATTGTTGCTTTAAGTTATTAGATAGAGGTGTAAGACCCTTTGGAGCAATTATATATTTAATTTTCAAAATATATAGGTATGTAGCCCTGCTCTAGCCTTTTTATCAATAAAAAGATACACTGTATTCATTATATATAGTATTTAGAAATTGGTATCGGTATTTCACTGCTATATAAAGTTTCATTTGCATGTATAAATAAGAATTTGGAAAACTCACAGAAAATTCACTCAGGCTTTTTTCCCCATTATATAAAGACCCAGAAAACAAGGAGGAGGTGGGAAGAAAAGGAAATTCTGTCCTACCAGGTTCCTCCACGCTGATTCATTTAGAAGAAAGGTTTTAACAGACTTACTACATGACAAAAATACTTCGAGTGCAGCAGTAAATGTTGTCCTTGAATTTACTGAACTTCTGACAAAACAGGGAATCTCTGCTTTGCCAAACTTACAACCGAACTGTCTGTGCCATTCATGCAGCTATGGACAAAACCAGGATCTAAGCATTCAAGGGCTGAAGATTTGGTTTAGTTTAATCCCACTTTCTTTTGATGTTTTTGTGTGTGGTTTTTGTTTTGTTTTGGGTATTTTGTGGGTGTTTTTTTATTATTGTTTTGGTTCCATTTCGCTTTAAACATACCCCTCTCTTATCTGACTCATCAAGAAGCCCAGCACGCACCTTAGGCACCAAAGCCTGTGCCTGGCACTGAATATCAGCAAGAAGCCTGCAGGCAACTTGATGGCTGTGAGTCAGCTTCAGCTGGTTTCGCAAGCTTGGTGGACTTCACATCCATTGTCGTAGTGCTTATCCTAAGTTGAGCATGCAACAGCTCTACCATGTCATTAAGAGATTTTGTTTTGTTTTGCTTTTACTGGATATTCCTAGAAAATAAAAAACAAAAACTGAAGATAAATGACAAAACCAATCACTAGCAAATGGAGTACGTGCACATAGAAAAACTGAAAGGTGAAAAACAAATTTGGAGACAACTATTACATGAGGCAGTCTTGAATGAATACTAAGAATTGAGATTTCCCAGGGGGAGGAAAAAAAATGTCTACATAAAGATGAATTGAAGCTTATGCTGACATTAAATAGGGTACGAAGACAAAAAATAATCCTCTTCATACTTGATATAAAAAAACAAAGGTGATGAGGGGATGAGACAGTCCAGATTGATGAACAGTATTTCAGAAACAAAATCAAGAATTCTTCTAGCGTAACTATTTGTTAAACCATTGAAGAGTGGTGCCATAGTAAACTAACAGTATTTGAGATAGACAAGGAAATCTTACTCCTAGGTAAATCATTATTTACCCTGAATGCTACTAAACAATTTCCATATGCAGACATTTCCAAGCACTTGCTCATTCTGCTTAAAGGTCAGATGATCAGCCCAGGGGGCAAGGTGTGTCCTTCTGGCTTTGAATTCTACTGACCTGTTCCGGCATCATGTCAAAGTTTCACACATGACACTAACAGAGCAGCTGATCAGAGAATTAAGCAACACGAAGATGATTATGTCCCAACAGAAGAGGCCTGGTTGACAGTTTTTGTATTTCAAAAGCATATTCAACATCATTATAGTCTCCAAATTCCAGGAATAATTTTTTTTTTCATTCAACATGTCCTAACTTGCACTATTTCAAGTTCATTTCCCTTCTAGCCCTTTGAGATAATTCTGTTATGTTGAAGCTTTGCTGTGTATGAAGTATTTTCTCAAGATCATCACAGAAGAGGTCTTCACCATAAGACACGCAAGCTGCAAATAGTTGGGTTTGGACATTTCCTGACCAATTCTGCTTGTGGGCACTTGTGAAAGCAGCTGCCAGTTCCACCCCCCTCTCCATTGCTTTGGTAAAAAATACTACCTTTAGCCATAAACCTCGTGTTAATCACAGCCACGGACTGCAATTAGCAAAAATAAAACAATTACCACTGAGTTTTGTGAAAGTTCCCCAGCAGATCAGACACCTATTTCAAGAAGAGCAGGGCAGAAGCCTGCTAACAGAAATTTCCAACAGTCTGCAACATACACTACTAACTTGAAGGATTACATGAAGACTTTAAACGGGACTCAGGCACATAGATTAAGATTTTATTTATTTAAGTATTACCCTTTCTTGTGATTAAAATGCTTCATCTGAAAATGAAATAGAACTTTAGTTATAATTTCTTTTTTATACTGAAACATAAGAGCATGATACTTTTAACAAAAATGTACACATTCATGTAACTTTTCTTACACATCTGTTTCCCTTATATTAAGTATTTAGATCTGACTCAATTAGTACGCACATACAGTTGTTGAAGTATGCTTTTTCCTTTAAATATGATATGCAGAGAATATTTTTTATTAAAAACCAACATTTCAAATTATTTCAATACGAGGGTAAAAAAGCAGTCGTGATTTTTAGCTGAATAAACCATCAGAAACTAAATTTAGAAAGATTCTGGGCCACCATATGCTGGATAGCAAATACACGATCACCGTCTCCAGTAACATTAAGTTTAATGACTTAGGTTTATTTGCACTCAAGCGTCGACATTTTTCCCAGCATTTTCAATTCCATTTATAATTAAGGACATTCTCTATACAAATCATGTATATATGACAATGTGACAAAATGCATCAAATATGTACATCATACATGACTGAGCTGCTAACCATGTCTTAGGAAACGCAATCTTCTTTTGATTTAAATATGAGAAACTCAAAAAAGACCAAGAAAATTGGAAAAACAGCAAGCAACGTGTTCCTGTTTTGTCTGAACTTCAAATTAAAAGCTTACCTGAAATCTTTTAATTCTTGCTTTGTACTGCTTTCATCTCTTTTGTTTTCTGCTGCCTCTGCATTTGCCGCCTGCTGTAAGCTCCGCGTTATAGGTCCTCCAATCCTCTCTCTAGATTTTATAGTGAATCTGTCTGCCCTTTTCTTATTTGCCACAGCAGACTTACTTGGCAAAACAGCTTTATTACCCCTTTGTATTCTGACGTGCAGTTTCCGGGTCGCTTTGCTTGAGATTCCAGAGGAACTGTTCTTAGCCACTTTAGTTTTTTTCCCGTCAACGTGAGTCATTTTGGACACTCTCACAGGACTAGAGTTCCTCAGTGACGAAGATGAATTTGGCTTTTTTGATCGGATGGGAGGTACAAATCTAACATTTTGTTTGGATCTGAAGGACGCGGAGGGCAGCTGGATTTGTCCAGGTCCTGAGGTTCGTGCTCTTGTCTTGCCCAAGTGAGGCTGCATGCTCTGCATTTTGATTTCGGCATCTGCTGTTCGCCTGCGCTGGTTGCTGCCTTTTTCACTGTTTGCAGGTGATGAACTTGCACTTTTTTTTGAATTTTTTTTGGAGGATGGGGAGATGGGTTTTTTGGGACAGCTATACGACGCATGTTTGTTCAAACTTCCAATGTAAGTAAACTCTCTGTTACAATAGGGACATATGTGAGAATCTGACTCGGATGGATGGTTTTTCAATTCTGCCTTCTGCTGGGCAGATTTCTTTTTTTGCAATATAGCTTTCTGTACAAGCTGGTTTTTCTTTTTCAATGCACTTATTTTTAGTTTATTTGAGGACATTTTGCTAATCTCAACATTGAAATTAAGTCTTTTTGGCTGACCCATTCGTCTGAAGGCATTCTTTCCAGGGCCAGTTAGAACAACCAGGCCGTTCTTAGGCTGCACTGTCTGTTTCAGCGGGACTGGATTTTTTTTGGGTGTGTATCTCTTTTTATCACTGGCAGATGCACAGGCCAGTATGTGTTTGTGTAACTCAGGCATGTTATCGACACTTTTCCCACACTTTGTGCATCGGATGGCAGTAGTAAAAGTCTGTGGAATATTGTGGGTAGTGAAGTTCGTTGCAGTAACTCCAATACCCATAGGATTTCGATGGTGATACTGAAATGGAGGTGGTTTAAAGCTTGGGTAGTGTTGATTGAGGCCCATACGAACATCTGGATCTTTAGATTTTACCCCAGAAGCCATTATCTTTATAGTAGTATAAAGCTCTTCAGAGGAATCATTTAGATCTTCATCTTCTTCCTCTTTAGAAGGTTCTAAGGAGTCTTCTGACAGGCTCTGCATGTGCTCTATGTTGGCTTTACTGGGGTCAGTAAAATTCTGGGGTCTCAAAGTCCCACTTTCAAACTCATGATGTGTGCATTCTTTGTCTGGATGGAGATCGCGCTGATGCTGCTGCAAATTGCACAAAAAAGCAAATTCCTTTTTACAGACTGAGCAAACAAAGATATTTCCTACTCCATGAAGCAGAAAGCGATGTTCTGACAAGTCTGTTTTATCCCTAAAAAGCTGTACACAGAATTCACATTTGAAGGGCCATTCTTCAGCATGAACAGATAAATGCTTCGTTAGGTCTTTAATAGAAAGAAAAGGTGATTCACAGACATTGCACACAAAGCTTTTATTGAATGTTTCCTGCACCACTCCTGATTCACCTGAAGTACGAGGATCTTCTCTTGGCTTCCGTTCACTTTCAGCTTCCTCCTGTTTTATTATTGGGAGAGTAGTTTCAAGGGTATCAGCAGAGGAAACAACAGAAGAAACTACTGAAAGAGGAGGTGGAGATGGAGATGATGATGACGAAGAAGAGGAGAAGGAGGAAGAAGAGGAAGAAGAGGACGAGAGAGTAGGAGGACCAGGTGAAGCAGCAGAAATGAGAGGTTCAACTGAAGGAACGGGAGATGGAGAAGGAGAAACCGTAGGTGAAAGAACGGGTAGTGGAGACTGGGTAGTAGTGTTAGAAAGGGGAGATGGACAAGAAGAAGTGTTAGTGGCACTAGCTGAAACATCTGGAATTGATAGTGGCATTGTTGGAAGAAGGGGAGGAGGTGATGTAGCAACTGTTAACACAGGCGGGCAAGGCGGTGGGGAAGGAGGATTGGTCGGTGTCAACAAAGGAGGCAGCTGGCACATGGAGGGTACAGCTGATGCATGTGGCACAAGGGAAACAGAGGAACTAAGGGGCTGAGTGTCAACAGAAGGTGATGCAGATAGACTGGGGTCTGTGTCAGGCTCTGCCTGAGACTCCACGGATTTGCTTGGGCTCAGGCTTCTGTTCACACTGGGTGTGCTGTCTGTGGCTGCATCCATTCCGTTATACTCATTCAGCAGAACCTTCTGTAACATGCAAGTGGTTGGTTTCTTCTTTTTAACACCACTACAGGTTGGCTGTATGGAGTTTTCTTTGTATTCCCTGATTTCAGCATCACTACAAGGCTTCTTGTGCACACTTAAATCTAATACAGATTCCCAAGGAACCTGATTCTTATTTTTGACATCAGACCTTTGTTTTACACCACTAGACAAATCCAGGGGCTGCTGGTTGCACACGTTGCCAAAAGTTGGAGCCGCCGTCCAGTCTTTTGCTATTTTATAGTCTTCAAAGCAAAGAGGGCTCACAGTCTCTTTCTCCTCCCTTCCTGTTAAGCTCCAAGCAGGTGAGTTGCTGTGGCTTTCTAACTTTGGCATTTTTGAACTTCGAAGATTATCATTCCACACAGTTTTTCCCTCACTTGATTTGACAAAGTCTCGAAGTACTGGACTGTGTTGTGGAGAACTGGGAGGAGAGCTGGTCCTTCTTTTAAATCTACTGGATACTGGAGGCAAAATAGGCAACGATGTAACGGAAGGTCCTAGCTTAGGGATTTCACTTGATGGAGTTATCTTCTTACTGTCCTGTGTTTGAAGAAGCTGTTTTAATTTTGATGACAAATAAACACTTTTTTCTTTATGAAAAGATAAGCTCTCTGTTGAAATGCTAAGAGGAAGATTTAAAGAACTAGTAGGAGTTACAGGTTCTGGGTCTATTTCAGTTTTTATTTTTGGTACAAGAGGAGGGCTGGCAGTTCTCCTCTTTTTGGATTCATTGCTCCCACTGCTAGAGGGCTCCTTAGGGGGTTCATTCACATGTGTTTGAGTAACCTTTAAATTTGAGGAAATTTCCACTGTGACAGGACTGATTATACAATTTAGTCCATACAAGTCTGCAGAGTTGGACTCCATCTGAATCACATCACAATTGCTAGTGCTGCTGTTGGACTGGATTTTACCATCAATGTAAAAATTTAAGTTTTCAGAGATATTGCTGGAAATATCCATAATATAGACATCATCTACTTCACCTTCCTCTTCTATTTCTGTACTTGCTATATAGACACTCTGTACTGGTGGGGCCTGCTCAGTTTGAAGTGGTGGCTCTTCAGGCAAGAATCCTTTTCTTCTGACACCTTTGGGAATAAGATGACGCTCATGAACGCGGCGCTGATGTCTCCGCATGTTGGTATGAGTTCCAAAAACCTTTTTGCAGTATTTGCAGGGATGCAATTCTTTGGGCTCCTTGTTTTCCTCAGCAAAAGCAGAGTTTGACATTTCTTGGGAGACTCTCTCAGAATCCAGGACTACAGAGTCTTGCACAAGACTGGAAATGTTCAAGTCATCTTTGAGACCATCACTCGCAATTACTTGGTTATCAGCAACGTTATCCAAGTGTTGTGATGATGTTAGTGTTAAGAACGGTTTCCTTTTTGGCCCTGCCTCGTGGCGCCGTTCGTGTCTTCGTCTGTTAATTTGAGTACCAAAGGCTTTCCCACAGTATCGACACTTGAAAGCATGGTTAATCGTAGATATATGAATGTGCATGTGGCGTTCGAGTCCTTGCTTTGTTGTAAACTTCCTCTCACAATGCTGACAAGGAAACATGAAAGTTTCCTGAACATCACCATTTGATTCACCTCTTGCTTTCGGAATTTTTACTACAAGTTTCTTTGGAGAGCTTTCTGGAGATTCCTCTGACGTACTCTTTTGCTCTTCTGTAGAGTCTAACTTTTCTTCACATATCAAAGGCAATTCAGCGTTTTCTTTAGGCATATTGGTATCTTCTATCTCTTCTTCATCGTCCTCCTCTTCATCGTCCTCCTCTTCATCATCTTCTAAATCATCTGATATACAGTTTATTGCTTCTCCTTGTTTGTCTACAGTCACTATTTGCAGTTCACTGGTAGGACTAGGGATCACCAGCTTTGGAAGCACATCTTGATTTACCATCTCCTGAATTACAGCTGTTTGTTCCAGGGATAGTACAGCAGACACAGAAGGCTTTTCATCTTCTTCTTTATGACCTGATATACAAAGTAGGGAAAATACGAACCATTTTTACCAAACACTTTGAAATACACAGCACTTTTCTTCTACCTTTCACACACTATAAGACAATACTTTACAACCTGCACAATACCCCTTTCTCTTTCTCACTGCTGTGATTTGGTACCAAACAAAATCACACTCAGAAATTTCTTTTCTGAAACTTTAGGAAAATGTAATCAACTGCCTATATTTAACACAGTGAGAATCTTAGGACTGAACATCGTGGCCAAAGAAAATGAAATAGTAGACTTCAGAACATTTAAAAAAGTCTCTGAAAAACCTTCACTAGCTTTTCTTACATCAAAGGAATGTCAGAAAATAGGAAGCCTGTTGTGCAAATTTTGGACTTGGACCATTTCCCCTAAATTATCATCATCTTCATGCACAATACAACAATCTGGACTTGTACTGTAATGCACAAGGCATACCTTGGATCTGGCATGGTACATTCCATTCCATGAGAATTTCTATCAGCCATTGCCTGAACGGCTATTTCCTACACTTCTGAATCAGTCTGCATGCATCTCATTTACAGGTGTAAACTGACTGTTCACACCTCTGCATGCCAGTTTTATTTATCTACTGTCAGATACATCATTTCTGAAGAAGAAAATTTTGCTGCCAATTCACACAGTGTTTTGGAAGTGGCTATATGTATAAAACAGGACGTTCATCTCCATTCCCCAGTTGGGGCATAAGATATCAGTAATAAAACTGTGCATATAGTGTGCAAGCAGAAAAGACAGAGTGAAGAAATGGGTCAAAAAGTTAAAGAAAATAATCTTGAGGGAAATATCTACCTATATTTATACATCAGTACACACAGAACCTTAAACATTATCAGTCATACCCACAGCAGAGCCAAGTTTCTCATTCTTGTAAAACAAGAAATATCCCATGTATTAAAAATACATTTCAGTAATTTTTACATACATACAATGCAAAAAGCATAAATTTACAAATAACATTTTCAGATCACAATTAGGAAAAGCAGTATGTTCAGCTATTCTGTGCACTATTACTACTTTTTTTCCTCTTGTGACATTGACCTTTCTTTAATAGCTGTAATAACGACTATAACTAAGCTCTAATGACATTTTTGAGTAAGGACTTTTCTGCTGTAAAGGGTTTGGACATAAATTTTACAGTATGTTAGTTTTTTCCATTGCAGAGTTGCATGTTCATTGACATAATTGCAACACCCAAACTGCTTAACAATAAAAGTGTTTGAGTAAACAATTAAATATGTTCCCTTTGCTGCTTTAGCATAACATGTTAATTTATTAAATGTGATAAACCTTGTCCTTTGATTTTAAAAGATAACTAGAAAAAAAAGAAGACACTTGATAAGTCTCACCCTCTTTAGAATCCCTCATATCTGCAGAAGAAGGATCCAAATCCGTCTTTTTTTGCTTTGTATCCGTTGCCTTCTTCCCCTTGTTTTTACCTTCCTGAGTCTTTTTCTTTCCTGGGAGAAAAAAACATTCATTATTGTTGTTCAGCATTTCATTTTTCGTATCTGAATGGCAAATTAAAACATCCAGCTTTGGAATATAACACACTTCTGTAGAACCTCTTTTCCTGAGGAATACAAATGACAGATCTGCCAGGAAGGACAGCATTCAGAAAATAAATTCGCTACACACAAGAAGTGCTAAAGGCCAAGTGCAGAACAAAAGAAGCAAGAGAAGATGAAATTACAAGAAATTACACATCTGCACATTTTGTTGTCTGCTCTATGAATAGATATTGATAAAGTAGTAAATCCCTAAGGCCTAGAAGAAATTAAAAGTGAAGACAATTGCGAGTCTCTAAAAACCTAAGACTCCAAAATATCTTATTCACAATGCAAGCATAGACTGCAAGGGAAATCTATTGTCACAGAGCTAACCAGGTCAAGCCATAGTCATTCACCACCTTCAGCTGACTGTGTCTCACACAATAGCACAGAAAACATACTACTAATCCTTAGTGTTACTGGAAGACTGTGTCAGGTAGAAGCTTCTGTACTTTTGCAAACATTCTGAATTATGATGTAGGGTTACAATAAATGCAATGAAACATAAACACTATGGGAAGACTAAAAGCAGCATGATGTTGACCAGCAGAGCAAAGGCAGTAAAACAAATCAGATGGAACTGGATAACAGCAAACTATAAGGATATGTCACCACATCCACTGACACAACCATGTTTGCTAACACTTTGTTAGCAAAATTAAGCATGTTAAAGTTGCATGAGATAACGAACACAATGAAGATTAGAGCAAAATGGCATTATGCAAAGACCTAATCTGTCATGCAAGACCCAAAGATATCCAAAACTTCACTTACCTACGTGCTACAAAGTTATAACGCTATCTTTTTGTCCTGGATCGTAAAATTCAATCCTGCAATACTTGGAACTGATGGCAAGGACTGTACCAACAACTGAAACCAACATCTTCTAACTCAAGTCATTGCAAAAGACCTTTTCTCCAAACAGAACAACTTCTACATACAAGCATGTGGTGGAAACACTCATCTGAAACTTCACACTTCCACACACCCACCTCTTCGGAACGAGGATTCTCCAGAAGCAGCAATCCATGTTTCCCCTTTGCTCCCCCGAACACAAAACACAACTCTAACACATCAACCCCTCTTCTCCCGTCACAGGTGTGAGTTACAGCCATAAATTCATCTCTTATTTAGAAGCACATTCTTCCAACTCGTAATCCTGTCAACGAGTTCCTTCTTTTTTCTTGAAATATTTTTCACATCACAGGCCAAAAAACTTGAAATGCCTTTTACAAAAATGTTCCTCTCTAATCCAACACAAATTTTTGAAGTGCACGCCCGCTCCTATGCAGTGGATACAGGTCAGCTCTAGAAGGAAATACTTGCTTTTATTTGAACATTCTACACCATCCAACAATTATCTACATTTCCTCTCAAGGAGCTCAAGTTTCACAGGCGCTCCCCAAATTCCACTGGGTTTTTCAGTTTCATGTGTGCAATTATCTTTTTTTTTTCCTCCCCTCTCTCCCTTTTTCCAATTTAAGAGTTTTCAGTCTGAGCAACTGACAGTACAGCAGTACAGTCACTCGGTCATTTCTGTCATCTTTGGAAAAAACACATGCACTCTTTTTCCTAAGCAGATCTAGCAATTATCCCATAATATCCTCAAATATTCTAACAGTCCATGCTAAAACCTTCAAAATGAGCAAACTGATTTATTTGACAATGCAATACAAGGCTTCAACACCAAGCAGTTTCAAGTTGCCAGCGGTGTGCACACAGGCACAGCAGCTGAAGCCCACCTCTATGGGACAGGTTACTGGGTGTAACTTCAACATGGAGCTCCAAGACCCGAGTAAGAATTACAAATAGCTTTCTAGCAGTATCTACAATCTACCCAAAATTGCTCTTGAACTGCACAGTCACAGAAACAACACACGTTCTGCCTCTAGGTAAAAAGTCTGAGTGTAAAGTCTCCGTACATTCCCTGGGAATCAACGCTGCATCAATCCACCTCAGCAGCCACTTAACAAAACCTGTACTTAGCTACCAGAGCCCCCTAAGAGCCATTATTTTTTGCACAGTGCATTTGAAGATCAACATCTGACTCAGCTGACAAAGCCCTAGACGCATCTCTCACCTCCACCACGCCTGGCCACAGCTAGAGACACTGTCACAAGATGGTGCAGCAGGGGATGGTGTTGCAGATGAAGTCACTGGACAGCTCCACATTCAATTCCACAGCAGCCTCAAAGTTCAGCATGATGACAGGTTACTCTAACAGCCTTTGAACCAAGACCCAATTCTTCCTCACAGCAAGATTAGAAATAAAATGTGTTCTTTAAAACGCAAGGTAAGATATGTAAAAGCAACAACAACAAAAATCACTCTGAAGCATTGAAGCAAGCAGGTTTTCCAAAGTGTTGTCCATTTATAGAACACAACATCTATAGCACTTCAAATTATAATCTGGGAAGTCACCAGAATATCAGGATTTGTAACCAAAATTGAGTTATGTCATATACTTTCTTAGCCTACTGATGGGAAAAAGACCATTTGCAAGATACCTCGACACACTCCTAAGAAAAAAAAAAAAGCAACCTGCTTACTGATACCATCGGAAATATTTTAAGCTATTGACCCTTAAGCACAAATACAAAAAAAAAGAAGTTTTATCTAGCACCTATTAGCACTTTTAGTGAGCAAAATTGCTTGCATGTATGTATGTGCACCATCGTAGATGTCACCAGCTAGGGATACCAACCAATTTCTGTCTTCCTTTTATCAGTTTTAGCCTGTTCACTTGCAGTTTGCAGTTTTCTTTACAAAGATGAAAAGAGTCCCCTATACTCAAGCACGCCACTGACTGTCCAAGACAGATCCATCCCATGCTCCCAGGCCTAACCATGGTCAAGGGCAGAGCTCCAGGAAGAGAATTTAAGAACAACGTAACAGAAGTGATACCTTCTTGGCATACTCTCCCAGCTTTCAACTTCTCCAGCCTTCTGGAACTTCTGAAGATACCTAGTGGCTTTTGGTAAGACTTCCCTTCACGAGAGTTCCCATTTTTAAATCCACGTAATCCTGAAAGATTTACATCATTTTCTTCCTGTATAGTTCCAATGAAAACCACTACCTGTGATTCTGATATAAAGGGTATCAGTGAGGAAGCAACCCAAGGTCTGCCCCGTAACTTTCTTACAGTTTGAGATGTCAAGAGCTAGCAGAAGCCTGCAGGAGGGAACACACTTCCTCACAGCACAGAACCTGGTGGAAGCCTGAGTATAAGTACACACGTGCACTTACCATCAGGTTCCTGAAGGGTCCTACATGGCTGCTACGGCCAGCTGGATCCTCCACTTGGTCTAAACAAGAAAGATACAGGAATGAAACACAGGGAAAGCGAAATGGAAACAATGACAAAAGAATAAATGAAGGGCAGAACTAAATATAAGTGCATGGGCATTACAGGAATTGCAAAGAAAGATGCAAAGGAAGCTGAATGACAGAAACAGATGGAAAAACAGCTACCTGCCTGCAGCGACTATGGTCAAGAAAGGAATGCAGGACTTTTTGTCTTGCCACTTAGTTTTTTAAATACGGTTCCTTCTCCCCTTTCCTCTATTTATGCATGCTGTAGACAGGTCAGCAAGAGCATTACCTGCCTTTACCACCTACAACACCCACACAACGTTTAGCAACAGGCACAGGAGATCTCGTGCCACTGCCAATCATGGCCAGATAATCGGCCAACAGCAACACCAATTTCAGAGGAGTTCAGGTGACAACAAACAACTAAAGGAGCAGTATTCTTTATTTGCCCATGCTTAGCTCTATTGATTAGCCTGAGACATCCCACAACAACCCACAGGGCCCACACACAAAGTTTTGCTCAAAGTTTCACCAAAATGCTAACGGGACTGTAAAACAACCGGTCATTTCTGGTGGGATGGGATAAGCATGCTCAGACGCCAGGAGTGAAGAAGTTAAACACAGTCTTGCCATGCACTTGGAACCAAATCCTATAATTAAATATTGCAAAATTGTACAAGATGCCATTATCTTTAATGAGCTTTAAGTGCAGCCCCACAGACGTTCGCAGCTAACGCCATGCAACAGGGAGGGGAATCTCCTGGCGGATCTCTCAAACACTGTTTTGATGCCTTACAAGAAACACCAAAGACAACAAATGGGCATGTTACACTGGCAGTGAGCACCACAGGGTTTCAGGATGCCAATTACAGGGTATCAGTACAATACCAGTCAGACCCCTTTGGGACTGGTTCAGATTAGAGATAGCTAGCATCAGTTACTGCTGTTCCATAAATCAACCTGAGATCGCTTCTCCTGTTCAAAGCACCAGTAGTCTGGCATTTAAAGGAATGAAATGAAGATTAAGAGTGTATCCAAGCTAAACAATCAGTACAGAAAAACCAGCAGAAGCCACAACTGTAGAACCGTTTCCACAATGCTCAGATTAATGATTTCTAAAATACAGACGCAATTGGATTTTTGATTTTATAAAGTCTGTTGTGCATCAGAATTCCTCTATTCCTCTATCCAGAACGCTGGTTGATATGCCATGCTTTTCCAGGTACATGTAAAATCTGCCCAGATGTTTGTTCTGGAAGACAGGCTAGGAAAAGAGGAATGTTTCCTACACACACACACACAATCATGCAAAATAACAGTAAAAGTTGCTCCAAAAAAAAANGCAGGGACTTTTTAGAACTTGTCCAGCAATGAGTGCCACAGCATTTAAAATTAAGGACCTTGCATGTTTAACATATGTAATTTGCTTTCTGTTTAAGCAATTAAGCCCCAAAAGAATACAAATGGTACTATTTCAAAATGCCCATTACAAAGCTGTGCATAAGGCTGCTCCCTTAGCACATTTCTGCTGTCAACATTTAAGTGCCTTGATTTTGGTTTCCCACTACCCATACTGGTAAAACCTTCCCTTGGGTCGGGACGTTCCCAGCTCCTCATCCAAGAGCACAGGCCGAGTCCTCCGCCATTAACTGCCTTCCATTACCAACACCAAATCTCTCAGACTGAGTATTTAAAAAGATGTAGGAAGGATGCAAAAGCAGCATATTTTTGTACAATCCTAAGAGTGAGATCCAAGGCATAAAAGGCATAGCTCCATTTTTGAAACATAAACATCTAATTAAAGCGGATGCCAATTAAGTCTCAATGGCAGCACACTGTCATTAAGAGGACTATTTCAACAGTGCTGGTAAGTACCTACGAAAACAGGCAGGGAGAAGGCAACATCCAGATGCCACGGTGACCCCATTTTCCATTGATTATTACAAATAATTATGGGGCACTTTTCTTTCAATAGCATTGTGAAGTTATCAGGTAGCCGTTCCGGTCAATTTTAGTGTATAGAATTTATTGCCAGAAAGTGCAACGCAATTTGATGTCTGACTGCTGAGGGTAACGAGAATAACTCGGAGCTACACAAGCCCTTAGCTGTGGGCTGTCAATCTGTCCCAGCCAAACATATCAAGTGATTGCCAAAGGCTCAGCTACCTTTTGAGACACGAGCTCTCTGAAGAGACACTGCACATTTTACCCCATTATTTTAGCGCATTTTTGTTCAATTTTGGAACTTGATGACCAGTACGGCCTTGCTTGTTTGAAGAACGCAAAGAGCAGAAATAAACAGACACAACATCAAAAATAAAAGCAAATTCAGGGAGTAAAGGATCTTCCACACCTTTTTCCATCACGACGTGCACCTCCTCTTCCCTACAAGCACACATCCAGGCTTACAGGGCAGGGGCAGGAGGGGGACGGGCAGCGTAAGCACAGAAGACAAATTTCTCAGTGACTGCGAGGAGCAACCAGCCTCACTAAAACCACTCCTGTCATTAGGAAAACAATTTTGTCCCATTACAGAAACATATTGCTACAGGACTTACAGATGCACAAAGTAGCATTTTAGTCACTGCATCACCCAAGCAGGTTACAAATGGTACTGTGAAGTCTCACCTGCAGAAGACATTTCCATCCACCTCAAGACAGACACATACACGTAACTGTGTTCCTTTACAGAAATATATTGGTACCAGCACTAAACATCCACCCTGCAGAAAAGAATCGCAGCGATGCATTCGCAGAGACTGCTAACATGACGTCTGCAGAACAGATGAACTTGTTGCCATGGAAAGCATAGGAAAATTCGGAGCTGGGGCTATTTAAAACACCAATTTCTGAAAATGTTTGGCAAAGCCTTCCAGTTAACGAGAACGCTGAAGATCAAGTTCCCATATCTCACCACAAACTTCTTAAATTATCTAAGCATCACCCTAAGACAACTGTTAGCACAGGAGGGAATGCCATGCCAACGTTACGAAGATGAAGCGACTTACAGGCAAAGGGAATACGTTATTGTTACATGGAGTTCTTCACGGACCCAGAAAAGCTCAGCTGAAGGTATTCACAAAAAGTCAGAGTAATATATTTAGGCTGAAAAGCCCTATGAGCCCATCTTAAACACGTGGGATTATACCAGCCCTCAAAAATTGAAATAGGAATTGCCTCCAGCCTTCCTCACACTCCTGATGCACGTGAACTGACGCACCAGTGCCTTCCGTAGCAGAAAGGGGAGCAAAAGACGCCACGTGTTTGCAGCAGCGTGCCACCAACGTGCACAGCACCACAGCCAGACCCTGCATGTGTTCTGCTCTCACTGATCAACCCAAGGATAAATCACAGGAAGTCTTAAGTTTACAGACTAAGACTTACTCATCCACAATGACTCAAATAGTACAGAATGTCACCTCCCAGCTATGAAGCAGGGCAAGCAGGCATCCGCAGCCTTTCACTCCATGCAAGTTTAACCCACACAAGAGCTGTGCTGAAACAATTAAGTGTAAATAATTAAACATGCACCTTTTATTTTGCAGATTTAAAAGTGATACTTCTGCCTCAGTGTCAACCCCTATAAAACTAAAATGGCAGCACACAAACACGCAGCACCAGCTCTCCTGCAGAATTTCCCAACCACTCGTGGCTGTGCTAGGGTGGGAGGCAGGAAGGCACAGCCCCCCCAGCCACTGCAAGCTGCCAGCAAGTGACATTGCACAGCCACCACTGACACAGCCAAGCAGTGAGAGAAAATACAATAAACATTCTCTGTGGTTACATTCCATTAGCATTCATTTAACTAACTTTAATTACAGCAAAAATAAGCAAATAAATAAATAAATAAGAACCCAACCCCTAACTGGGCTTCCACAAGTAACTGGTACTCTCTAAGTTTAGCCAGTCTTTATGAATGACTCAGTAAAAAAAAAAAAAAAAAGAGTACCAAATTTTTGTATTTAAACACAGGAGAATACTCAGAATGTAGATCTCCACCTCAATGAACGTGAGCTCCCACTCGAACCCAGAACATGGTACTGCTCAGCTCAGCGCAGCGCTCTCTGGAATATGTCTGAGCCTGAAATGAAGCTGCACTCACATAATCAAGAAGTGACACGCATCTCAACAGCATCACTTGCAAGATCATCTTGTGAGGTCTGGCACTGCAGTAATTGTAACAAAAAGTTTAAACAATTGCTAGCAAATCAGTCAGCCTTTACCTGCAGCAACCAACCCAAATATCTGGCACCGTCCTGCTCTGTCACCCAACCTTTGAGAGGATTACATTCACAATATTTGGGTTGGTTTCACCTAAGCTAAGCTATCTGCAAAGGTAACTACACAGGACATTCCCTGCCATCCTTCTCTGCTGTTTGAGGAACAAGGTATGCCCAAAAATTGCAGCAGCACCAGTCTGAGGCTCTTTGAAACCCCTAGAGCTGCTGAACCCACACAGACCCCACAGCCGAGACCCCTCCTGCTCTGCGAATAAAGGTGGTGGTGTGGTGCTAAGGGCTCTGCTCCACCACCCCAAACAGAACTCCTGCGAGGTTGCTGAAAAGCTGCCATGGCCTGGAAGCCCAAAACTACACAGGAGTTTATCCAACCACGTGTGCCCAAAGCTGGGTACAGCTTCACTCGAGCGCAGCTGCACAAGGGCTGCAGCTCCAGGACCAGGACAGCCTTGGTGCCATAGAGCCCAATGCTGAGGGAAGAAGAGCAAAGAGACTGATGGATGTAAGACACGGGACAGTGCCACTACCACCAGATTCAATCTCCTTTGGGTGAAACTAAACACCTCAGATTTGCTAAAAGGTCACACTCAGTACTTTTTATTTACATTTGCTAAAATTTGTCTCCCTACCTGTTTTTCACTGAGCTAAATCCTGCAGTTTACCACACCCACAGCATGTCATTGGTCAGACGTTCCAGTAGTAAAGGATTCTCAGAAACATCAGGCTCTTCTGTTCTACAATGTATTCACTCCCCTCTTTGACATTTATTTCCACTTTCCTTTAACTTTCTTACTCTCTGCTTCTTCAATGAAACTTGCAGAGGTCACCTTTATTTTGTGGGATTCAGTGGAAGAAAAACACAGAGCAGATGGTTTTATTGAAGATTCTTTTCTTCTTTAAAACGTTAGCAGCAATCCAGCAGATTTGCACTGCAGTCACACCTTGCATTTCATTACAGAAAATTAATATGGAAAACCTATTCAGTAGCACTTCCCATAGCACACACACCCCCTTCTTGCCCCCCTCTCACCAGCACCCCCCACAGCACCAAGCTCTCAGTTCTGGCATGCAATGCAAGCTTGCTTTCAGCAATAAATGTCTTTGGTCAGCTTTAAAGGCTATTCTTTACTGGAAGCATAGCACTATTAGCTTCCCTATGTTTTTTCTCAGGCACTGCGCACTGAACATTGCCACGTAACAGAAATGAAAACAATTTTTGTCAAATGACATGCCCTCCTTTGTGCAAGGGAAAAACATTACTAACAACTCAAGTAGAGATGACAAAAATGAAATTATCAGCCAGCTATGATAGTAAATGTGCAGTTTGTTTCCATTAGCTCCATTAAAAATGTCGGGGCTGTACGAGCTGGGTCTCCAGGCTGACAAGGAACATCTGCAGCTGCTCCCAAGCAGCTCTGGTCGAGGCACACCGGCAGGCATGAACGCTGCTCCTCTGCATCTGTTAGATTTGGAAAGTCTCATCTCCTTCCAACTTCAGAGTGACAACCCAAGGTCACACGGCAGACTGTCACTGCAGGTCCTTTCTAATATATAAAGGCAAATGAAGGAGAAGGATAAACATGTAAACACATTATTTCATGTGCAGTGCAGGATTGTTAATACCTGATGGGAAACTGTGACAGACTTGCTCAGCTTCTTCTGCGGAACCAAGTGCTCCACTCATTTCAGCTGCAGCCCACTGACATTTTCCTTTGCTTTCCAGGGAGAACAGAGGATGCACTGAACTGTACTGCCAAGGGCACTCCAGCTGCAGTGCTGCCGCTGCCCAAGCAGCGCATTTCTGGAGCTGTAGAGCAGCGAGCCACAGGACAACAGCTGGCACTCAGGTTAGCACAGCTGGCAAGAGAAGTTACTAAATTTAGTTTGCCCCAAAGCAGATGACAGCAAACTGGATTCTGCCTAATTTATGAAATCAGGAAAGGTCAATAGGCTCATAAAGTTACTCGGGGAATGGCAACTTCCTCCATTTCTCAAATAACGTGAAAACAAACCCCAGTCAGAGGGCAAACGTGTTTGTCTTCTGCTCAGTTAACTGCTACATTCAAGACCAATCTGTTCCGATGAAATTAGACTTCAAAGCATGGGGAAGCTTGTTCTGCACAACTTTTCATAGCATAAAATGTCAGCTGAAACAGATGACAGAAATAAAACCTCACTGAAAAGTAACCTGGACATTTTGACTCACAGGCAAGGAACCAGAAAAAACACAGCTCTGGTACACGAGTGGGGAGACTCGAGGCTGGCACTTAACAGTTAAGGACTTGGTAGCTATGAACTGAGCTTCCGCACAAAGTCCACTTGGCTTTTGCAATCCCTGACAAGGGTCTGTAAGACGGGAAACCCCGGGCTCCCTGCTCTTTACTTGCAACTTGAAATAGCACACTCTGCAGGAAGGCAATTTTTGACCCAACTGGCTGAAACTCGGTGTGACCCGCTCCCTGGTGAAAGCCCAAGGGAACTTGAATGCTTGGCACCCAGACCATGCACGTTTCCTTTTAAGAATATGACTCTAAGGCAAAGGTGTGTATTTTAAGATTCTGATACAAACTTGCTGCTAAAGAAAGGGCAGCTGTCACTGCTGCAGAGCTGCCTTGCACTGGAGCTTACAGCCCAGTTAAGTGCTTAATTCTACGGGCAGCAATAGGAAGAAGTTTGCACTGTACTTGGCTTTGAACAGTGGCAACACAAGAGAAAATTTACTGTAATTTACATCAACCAAGGCTCTTTCAGAAACAATGGATCCTTCCCATTCAACAACTGAATTTTCTTATGGACTGCCAAGTAAAACCAGACTCATATTTGATTGGACTCTAACGAGGGAGGAACCTGGCTCTGCACGCATTAGAATCGACGATAGCCAGCTACCCATTTCCATGGCACTTTGCAGTAAGGCTAATCAAGAAGACGGATTTTCAGCTATTATAATACTCTCACTAGAGTAACTTTATGTCAATGCTCACATTAATAATACTGCCTCTCTGAAGTTCTAAAGCATTAATCACAGCCTATCAAAGCTCTTGGAGAATTCTGCTAGGGAGTGTGACAACAAAATTAGCTCTCAGCAGCAGCCTGGTAAGCTCTTAGATGCTTCTGAAGGCTTCATGCTAAGCAACAGACAGACACCGGTGATACAGGTAAGTACTGCACTTGTTTAATCCAGGGGAAGAAGTTCATAAAATGTAGGTAAATATTTGCTAATGAATATCTGATGGTCAGAGGATACAATAATTCCTTAGCTACAAGTGTTGCAACAGCACCCAGTCCTATCTCGCTGACTGTTAGACCCAGGCAAGACCTTCCAGGCTGCTCCACCAGGACAGCGAGGAACTCGACACAGCAAGCGTAGGCCAGGGAGAATTCCTCACAACAAAGCCATTCCCATCAGTCTGGGTATGGCTCTTGGCAAGAACGACAAAATAAATTTGAAGGTTTGACAGATTAAAAAATTAAATACACTCCGGTCTGACAAGAACTGTTTTTCTTTTTTGTTCATTTGGAAAATGCACTGAGCGGTCAACTGAGCGGGCTGAAAAATCATTTTGATATTTTGCAGTTTCATCATGCAGTGACAGCAGGATCTTTACAAACAAATTACATTACAAAGTATGGAGAAATCACACAAAGAACAGGTCTCAGCCACAGACAAATGGAACCTACATCTCTCCCCACAAATAGGTGGGCCACCAACAACCCTGTAAGGACATACCTGAAGTTATGCTAAATGTGGAATGGATCACCTGGGGCACCTGCAGCTGTGTCCCTACAGTGAGAGGTTCCCAGAAAGAATTCAAGTAAAATAAATGGTCAATGCAAATTGATGGTAAATCGTAATAAAAACTAGCACTAAGGTTTAGTACATTAATGGTACGGGATCAATATTAATAGTGTCATTCAAACTGGTTTTAAAAGAAGCAGCATAAAAAGAGTGCATACCTGGAGAACAGCAGTAAAAATGATTAAAGGGTAGGGAAGGGCCCATTACAAGGAGAACGCAGAGACACTAAATTAAGACACGATTCAGCAATGACAAGTTAAAGGTAAATAAAAATACACCAGAAGTCAATCATTATTGAGGTCATATCCACCATAGAAAGCAAAGAGTCTCCCATTGAAAGGCAACAAGTGAAGTGGAAGAGCAAGTGTCTGGGTGCAACCCTTGACTTCACAGGAGACAAAGCAGAGGAAGTCAAGAGAGGATTATTTATGTGAATAAAAGTCTTTGTGTTTGAAGTGAGACAGAAACCCAAACCCAGCATAGGAAGGCAGTAACTCGCTGACCATAAGAAAAAACCAAAGCTTGCTCTCGTGTGTCACAAGCAATGGGACAACACAAGGTAAGTTGACTAAAAGAATAAAAAAGAAAACCACTTGAGTCTGGAAAACAACATCTGTTCTCTTCTCCTGGAGGAACTGGTGTGCTTCCTGGACACGAACATAACCTCCACATCTGTTATCTCAAAGTTCCTTCCTAAAGCATCCATCACCAATTTTTCTCTGCATCTTCTACACTGAAGCACTGAGTAGTTCTGTCATTCAGGAAAGAGCATTCTTAGAAAGCTCTGGAAAATCCTAACAGGATATTTCTGCAAGTAATATTTTAATAGGAGGTTAGTAATTGGCTTAATTTAAAAAAAAAATTGCAGTGGAATACTAAGATTCTTTTCTTCCAGGTCATTCCCTGTTTCAAAGCTAACCCTGATCAACAGAAAAAAAAATGGATTAATACTGGAAAGCTGCCTGGTGCCTTATTTTCCTTCCCCTGTAGGTTATTTACCTGCAGACAGCACTAGCAAGTTTGCTAAGCAGCATATGGAAGCGTGGCCAAATGGGGGGAAAAAAGGGAAAACACAGACATCTAGATGCTGTTTTGAATAACCAAATCACCCAAGGTTTCCATTACGTTAGACAAACACATATTTGCCCAGTGTTGGTGCTTAAAGCTAATACCAATTTGTTACAACCATAAAAACATCGTTAGCTGAAGTTAAGGACAAACCACACAGCAGAGAGCCTGCAGGATGCTGGCACTACTTGCTTTAATGAAGATCTGATAACACCAGTGCAGAGTCCTCACACTGCACTCCTGACCACCTTCAGGACCTCCCACAAATTGTCAGGACAGGGTGTTTGCTTTCCCAGTGGCACTGTCAGTCCCATGTTGGAGCAGACAGAGCTGGGTGCCCCCAGTAGCAAAATAATAATAATAAAAAAAAACTGGTCAGCACCTCTGGATTTCTGATACCAGCTGCACATTTCAAAAACTTTTAAAGGAAGTATATACACACAACATCACACTAAGCTGCTGGAGAAGAAACAAACCTTGCAGATTCCCATAATCTTATAATCACAGCACACAAGTAAACAACTTGTCACATAAATATGCTGTAACCTGGTGAAAACAAAAACACTTTTTTTTTCCTAAATACCTTAGGAAATAATATCTGAGTATGCTGAGTCCTCATTCTTCCAAAAGCTTATATTTAGAAATACAGAACTTTCAAAGGGGTCAATACATGCAATTTAATGCTAAATTTTATTTATTTATAGCGTATACAAATAATTTATTTTTACCTCTGAAGTCTTGCCCTCTCCTATCCTCAAACCCAGAGGCAGCAGCAAAGCTGGAATGAATCACAGCCGTTTCACTGCTGACTGGGAACGCTCAGAGCTGCAGCTAGCACAGGAACTGAGGGCGTTGCTGCAGAAGCGAAGATGGGAACTTAAAGCAACACGAGGCTCCTCCTATTCAAAAAATCTTCTTCATGAGGGATAGGAGAAAATTTCTGCTGGCTGTACGACCTCACATATGTCAGATGCTCACCAGGTAGAAGCTGCCATGAGAGCTGCAGGTCCCCTGATGCACCAAACACAGCTTTTTAACTGGAGTTACATAATTCTTGATGTAAATTGCTTTGATTTTTCAAAACTCAAACTGAACTTCATTCTAAAGGTTTGTTCCAGATCTTTCTGACCTTCTCCTTCTGCCCTTGTCTCCACCCAGGCACTGGGAAATTTCAAAGCCTTGGGTTCTTATCTAAGGTATTCATTAGCTCCATCAGAAATACAGCTAAACAGGTAAAAGTGCCATCTCATTGCTGGCTGTCCTTGCTACAAACGCACAACTTGCTGAATTTTAACATCCTTCTATAAGCTGCACTCCAATTAATACTCAACCATTTGCTCACAAGCTCTTTTATTCCGTATAAAAAGTCCAGCTAATACATTTCTGTAACTTAAACTAAAAAAAACCAATCATGGCATCACTGGGCCATCATTTCCACGTGTGATGACATCCAGATGGCAATGCAAGGCCACCGTTCAGGAGCAGGATGGTTACTTAGTTCTAAGTGAAAACGTCTATGAAAGTCTAAGAGACAAACTGAAAGACCTCTGGCCATGCACAGAACCCAGCCTGCTTGTTTCACCTTCACATTTCACTTTTGTGCAGCAGCAATTGGACACTGTCTCAGCAACAGCCACACTTACAGACGAGACCAAATCCACTGTAACGTTTATGACAGCACTGATGGAGAATCTCAGAGGCCTGAAGTTGCACTTTGCATTCAGCCTGACATAAAAGATGGCATAACAATCATCTGCAACTGATCATAATCGATTCATAATTCATCCACCTTAATCTTACACTATCTCTAGGACAGAGTTATTTATTGAGTACCCCTGTATTTCACGTTCTCCATGAAATCTGATAAGGAGTATGGGAATCATTGACATTATGGCAGCAGTACAGGCATTTATGGCAGTAAAGCTTTAACAGATTTACTAGCAACTGTTTAAGACTTTAAAAGCGTACTACAATAAATATTCACCGGGGCTATCCAAGATGCAGGTGGCTCTGATTCGGGTGTTTTGCCCTGCTATAACAGAACTGTATCTTAAGTGGTCACAGCAGGTTTTCTATGAGGTCACTTTGGTTCCAGGACAGACTCCCACTCCTCTCTGCTCACGCAGGACGTTGTCAGTTAAATGCAATGACCAACTTTTCCCCCTCTCTTGACAGCCTGGCTTTCTCTACATAGGGAGAAGAGGCACACACAGCATGCATTCCAGACAATGGTACAAATTACGCCACTGGGGTTTGTTGCCTAGATGAAGTGCAAAGGGGAACACAGCTAGGACACATCCAGCCAAACAGCACGGCATGGAACCGCTACCACAGGGACAGAAAGAAGCACAGAAGTAAAGCACTGCCCTCATCTCCCCTTCAGAAAAAAGTTTTTAAGTATTATTATTCACAAGCATGCCAAAAAGCACAACTTATCCCATGTGACACCAGTACCTTCCTTCCCTGGAGCCCAGACGTGTCGTTTGCCACACAACCCATGACATAAACTGCCCACGTTATTTTACTGCTGTTTGCTTACACTTTGGGGCCTGCTCAGCACCTGAGGTGAGAGCTGGATAAAACCAGTGAGCATTTTTACAGATGTCATTCAGTAGTTCAGAGGAAAGATGGTCAAGTTATTTTTTAAAGGAAGATTCTGTACAAAGCCAGAGACTTCAAAAACATGGGGTGAACATGCATTTGCACGCTTCTCTTGCAAGGACAAGAGTCTGAAACTGGAAAATGATGCTCTGGGAAGCTGTGGAAGGAGCTTCCAGATCACTACTCAGACCACCCTGCCACATATAAAGAAAAAATGCTTTGATAAGGAAAGTAAGTCCATGCTACTCCTCTAATATATTTGTGAATTTAACTGTAAAGTGAAAGCTAGACTGTTTTTTTGGTGTTTTTTTTTCCCTCTAAGTGAATTAATGAAAAAAATCTTGTGCAAATGTCTTTGATTTTAATAAACTTTCTCAGAAGCTTGACAGGCAGGACAGAGAACAGAAACATGTCAACTTCAGCTTGAGAGATGCAAGCAATAATGGCTGGGAAGCTTAACAAGTGAATGAAACTTCTGAAATTGCAAAAGCAAAAAAATAAAATAAAAAAAGTACCGGATCATTTTCCTCCTAACTGCTGACCAAGACAATCTTCTTAGGCACTGGCAGCTGCTGGCTCTTACCCACTCAGTGATCAAGTCAAGGATAACAGGGCTCGGCCCTGACAGCAGTCTGAGGTGCTCCCTACGTTCAACAAGTTGCTTTCATTTTGGTTTGTGTCAAACACACTACTTTTCTTCCCAAATCCCCTTAACACCACCACCTCACATACAATGTTTCAATGAAGAAAAATAAGTCAGTAAGAACTGTTGCTTCTCCTTAATCCCGGACTCTTAAGCGTGTTAAAAGAAAAATGCAAGAGATTTCCTTCAGCTGTGAAAGCTTTAGCCAGCTCCAGCAGTAACTACTCACACCAGCACTGAGGAGATGGACAGTATCTTGGAGGCAGGCTACAAGAACAGAACCATGCAAGACACCGAATTGGTGAAGAAGTTGTGCAGCTACAGAGCAGGTGAGCTCTGAGAAACGTGGCTGAGGCATAACTGAGATTCCACCTTCTGCAAATGTGTTAGAGGAGAGGGGTATCCGGAGGACAATGCCAGGTGCCATCCTAAATATGCCCTAAAGGAGCTTACGGACCCACTGTCAGTAATCACTTGCAGCAGAGGTCAGACCAAGGGCAAGCAGAACGCGATATTTCCATCCACAGTTTGTCTGTCCCAGACTCGGCCAGCTGCTGGTTCTGAAATGCCACCTCCACTGCACTAAGTCAGCGAGGCCTGCCTCTCCTGGTAAGGCTCTGAACTGAGATCTTGGAGGTTTTACTCAGAGATCAAGAGCAATCCTGCTGCAATATGAAAGAAGAAGTTTTACAACTGTAAGCTGCAACTATTTCACAGCTGTGATCACTTTTTCTGATACAATGAGAGTTCATTAAACAAGGGGCAGCTGCTGCCATCTGACAAACGTTCCTCTGATCTCAGCGTGCGAGGACAGGGCTGAGCTGAACTTAAAACTCAAAAGGTAGTTTGAGTTTGAACAACACTTAGCTATAAACAGCTGTATGTCTTGAAAAGCTAAATTATAACACACTTCTCAAACACAGCCTGGTCTGGTCATTTATAAGGCATTAAACTGGCAGCTTCCCGTCCTGGAAAACGTGCTTCTATGGCACACAGGAGCCCAGAGTTGTTTAAACTTGGCAGTTCCTACCGAGTCCTATTTTCTCCTTTCAAAGTGTAACACAACAGTCTTAACAGACCAAAACAAATTCTATAAAAAAGGAATTCATTGATCTGTTTAGGTAGCCAATAAATTCAGATTTTGCAATTCTCCTGAGGAGCTCCTCTCTAACAAGGTAAAATTGGAACTTCATTTGCATGATTACTTTGTACTGCCTCCCAGTTTTTTCATATGCAAGAAGTTGCAACACTTCCCTCCTCCTCTTTTTACAGTGGTTAGGATTATTATTAAAAAACCACCTTTTCAGTCCCGCTGAGCTCACAGCTCATCACCATTTCCTTTATCTTCCCAGAAAACCCCAATCCCTGAACCTGCAAGAGAAGCGTTATCAATGGGAACCATTTTGGAATCCGAGCTGCAGCTCCTGCCATCCACGCAGCAGAAAATATTCTGTCACTTGTAAGCAGCGAGGTGTGAACTGCAAACGTTAGATGCTACTACAAATACTGAAATAATTGAGAGTAAATGGAGGGGGATAAAAATAAACCCAGGGAACCTCCTAAAAATAGAACTGTAGGATTTCAAAACATGCACATGTTAGAAAAGAACAAAGCCCTACGAAATGAAATCCCACAATTAAAGCTTTGCTATCAATGCTGCATAACTCACAACTGAATCCTCAGAATTTGTTCTCTCTGCTTACTGATATAAAAGTATAATTCCACAGATTAATTATTATGACCCTGTAATTCTTATTCTACTGTCAGCTATGTTTAGGAAATTTTTATCATTTTGAGCGTTGGTGAGATTTGGGAAGAATTTTGCTATGTTTATAAGATGGGGTAAAGATGTATCACTCCAAACAATGCCAGTCTGACATTTTTAACAGTTAAAACCCCAAACCTGCACACCACCACCACCCAAGAACAGCCAAATTTGAGTACTGATATTTGTAACCTGCAACTCTGTGAATGCAAATAAAGCTTCCATGCCAAGAAAATTAACTTAGGAGTGAATCTGTCTGGCTTTTCTGATGTACAATTTAACCAAGTTCTCTCGAGTTGTTTTTCTAGCCTTTCAGGTACAGCACGGGCACGCTGATTCTGTCCCGATAACGCTCGGTTACGGGGAAGCAGAACACAGCCACGAGGTACCGACACGCTGCTGAACGTGTGCTAAATGCATTCCATTACAGACAGCAAAATCAGAGTCAGCGCTCGAGTTTCAGAGAATTTAACAGCTCCATCTATGCACGAGTGCTTACCCAGCCTCTTGCCTCGCACCATTTTCTCTCCCAATTCCCTCCTTGGTCTCTAAAATAAGCACAACTTACATAAGCACGTTTCCCCAACTATCCGATCCTGCTCCCAGCGCGGGCTGCAGCCACCACCCGTCAGCCCAGGCCCTGCGCGAAGCCGAGTAGATCCCGACGATGCCATCTTCAATGCCACCTCCGTTCCTCCTCCGGATCACCGCCACCTTCAGAGCCCCGCACCCCGCATTCACCCGCTCGAGGGTCGGACACCCCCGAAAGGAGACGCGCAGGCAGCGCCGCCGGGACGCGGGGCCGAAATGTCAGTTATGTAAGGCCGCGCGGGGCGGCACGGCGCTCCACGGAACATCGCTACCGAACCAGCGCGGGCAGCACGGGACCGGCGCTGGCTGCGCGTAACGCCCGGGCCCCGCGCCGCCCTCCCGCAGCCCCGGCCGCTCCGGGCCGGCACCACCTGCGGCGCCGCGCGGAGCCCGCGGCCCTCCCGCGGGACGGGGCCGTTCCGCCTCCGCTAAGTTCCCCGCTCGGCCGCGCGGCGGGGGAAGGTCACGGCGGCTGCCGCCGCNGCTCCCCCAGCCCCGCCCCCCACTCCCCCGGGAACCGGGGCCCAGGCCTCCGAGGGCCGGTATGCACAGCTGTCACACAGACTTTGGTTCAGGCCAGAACACCCCAAATGCTGCGTGGAATACCCCAGAACGGTGACACTGGTTTAAATCTGGCCTGCTGCCTGCTGAAATCCAGTCAGACCCAGCCCACACAAATGACATCCCCTGCGTTCAAGACTTGTGTGCCACTCCAAGTGCATTATCTACGATTTATTTAAGCTTATCCAACTGAGGAATTCCCAGGAAAGACCAGAAGCCAGGCAGCAGCCCTGCAGCACGGCCTGTCACTGCCCTGCCCCAGTGCCTCTGCTCCTGTCCAGAGCCCCCAGCACCACGGGACGGCAGCTCCCAGCCCTCTGCTCCCACCTCCTAAACCCCATGTCATTACTTTCCTGAACCACCTCACCCCAAACCCCACTACATCAACATGAATGCCTTTCTTTACCTTAACTGCAGTCCCCTTTTCCTTTTCCCTTTTCTTTGCTTAACGAACACCGGCCTCATGGACATCAGACACTATTTTTAGAGCAAAGGGTGCCCTAAGACTGTTACTTCAAGTCTGAAGCCAAAGGCAACTTTTGTAGAAAGAACAATAGCAGAATCTGTTTCTTCTGAAGCACTTTTTTTTCTTTTTTAGGCCCCAGCCCCTGACAGAGGTGATAGTTATCTTTATGTCCTCAGACACTGGAACAACAAGAGATGCCAGTGTGTAGGTTATATTGTAACTTACTAAGTTAAGCATTTAAGTTACATTATAAGCAAAGCCTACTGATTGGCTTCCTTCGCAGCTCTGGAGGCCTGACACAACAAGTAGTGGTAAACCTGTTTGCATGGTTCCATTCTGCAGGTGGCATAACGAAGAGCTGTCTGGTGCAAGCGACTTTTCAGCCATACACAAACTCAGAGGGAAGAGCTGGTAAAACTGCGGGCAATGCAAACACGACGATAACAAACGTGTAATTTGTTAGCTCCGTGGCTGGAACTGACATTCAACTTGATGAATTTAGCTTTGGAGTAACTACTCTAGAATCTAAATTAAGCCCTCTAACCTTGCACTTCTAAAATGAGATGCAGCAGCCGCTTCAAAATTAGGCCAGAGAGCTCCCTCAGCAGCAACAGGAGGGAGAAGAGGGCCACGGCGACCAAGAGCCACTTCTGCAGCCACTCTGATGCTCAGGCACACGTGGCTGTCTCGACACCCTCCAGCAACCCCTCTGACAAGCAGCCTCCTCCAAGGTGCTACCCCTAGACTGTGCCGTTGTGTCCAACCAGGACAGTGGTGATAAAAGGGGCGGATTTGGGACAGGCTCATTAGGTTAGCAGCTTTCACATGGTTGTTGGTGCGTTATGTTTTTACTGTGACATTCAGCATCCCTTAAGCTGAATATTTTCCGTTCAGAAGTTTTAAAGTGAATTTAAGTTTTTGCTATTTTCACTACTAATATCCAAAATTCTAGCAGGTTGTCTGAAATTTAGTTCACTGTACACATACAAATACTGCAATGTCTTGTACAGGCCGAGACAGACACTCATGTATCTGATCTCACTAGAGCACGTTTCTCACCACAGACTGCATTTTGCTGTTATGCTGTTCTTTCCCATTTGGATGTGGCCTCACCTCCCCAGCTGTAACCACAGTGGACAGTTTGTGGTATTGGTGCTTGTGCATATTTTTCACTCTGCATGTTACTACCTTACATTGTGCTCCTATGTAACAAAGAGGTTCAGGGGCTATTGTAAACATGTCTGACAAAACACCCTTCCGTAAAGAAATTTATTTCACCTTATCCAAGGACATTCTCATAGCTTGACTTATTTAGAAGACTTTTTGAAACAGTTTTCACTGCAATTTACCACTGTAATTCTACTTCAAGAATTGCAAAGTCCTGCACTACGTGCAGGATAACGCCATCCATCTAGCTCATTTTGTTAGGAGAGGCAGGAAGAACTTCTGAAACCCTATAATGAGTTTAAGCTGTTTCAATGAAATATGACGACTCTCATACATGTATACTGGGAAAAGCATATGCAAAACAACCTATGGAATATCCTCAGTCCTTCGGTGAAGAGGAAGAGAAGATGGAAGAAAAAAAATATTTGCTTGTGCTCAGTTACAAATGCTGAGATCTCATGAGCAGTCCCCAACATGAAATCCTACTCTTCACGCATAGCAGAGAATGGGGAGATTAAAGCTCCGTGCTGCTTTGAGGTTCTTTTACACCAAGCAAATACAGACTTTACTTATCTTAGCAAAGCAGCTTGGAAATCAACCCATTTAACTTACAAATGAACACTTCCCTCCACCCCCCAAAAAACCCACAACACCTGGGAAAAAAATTAACAGCATTGCTAGCATTTAAAAACGCTACCAGGTAAAGCAGAACAAAATGACATACAAGCCACTAATTTTCTTTCAGGGATTAAGTGAAAACTATGCTGTTTATTTATCACCAAATGGAATTCCCCTAAACTTGTGAATTACAAAGAAGATCAGGAAGGAACCATTCAGGAACATTTTATCAAAAGCTGAATGTGTGAGCTGTTACTAAATGCATGTTTTCTTTTGTCTCACTGGTCAGTAAGGTGTGATGTGAAGCTAAGACTGATACGGACACTGTAAGAACAGATTCATCTCTGACACAGAAGGTGAGACAAAAACCAGACCTTTAAATAAAAGAGAGATACATAAACCATCATATTTTGTAAAAAGAAAAGCAGAAAACAGCACAATTTTTTCAAGTTATGAATTTTCCCTGTAGTTCCTAAGTTAAAGGATAGTGAAAGCTGGTACAATAGACAATAAATGCTTTCATGCAGCAACTTGTCCACGAGTCCACAAAATTAAGATCTCTTCTACATTATACTTCTGCCTATGCCGTCAGTCTCACAGCTCAACTTCCAATTTCTTCACACTGCTTTTAAGAAATCTGCTTATTGTAAAGTTGTCACTTTGGATAATGACAAGTAACTTTAGAACACACTAGATAGGCTTTCTTATTGCAGTTTGGTTTTTATATTCTTGGAATAGCTAAGACATGAAACTGAATAGTTATCACTACAATTATTGCTAGTACTGTCTACTACCAAATTGCAAGAATAGTCCATTTATGCAATCAAAAAACTTTTAATTCTTGATATGATTCATCAGTAGGCTGACTGAATGATGTTTCATGGTGGTGAAAACTATCCAATTTCATGACAAAATTTCACTTCAATAATCCCAACAAAGAAGATCAGAGTTTTCCTTACGTACCACTTAGAAACAGAATCATTTAGGTTGGAAAAGACTCACAGGATCAAAGGCCAATCATCAGCTTACACCGCTGAGTCCACCACTACCATGTCCCTAAGTGCCACATCCAAACATCTCAAATACCTCCAAGGTCAGAGACCCCACGACTTCCCTGGGCACCCTGTCCCAAGGCCCAACCACCCTTTCTGTGATTAAATGCTTCCCGATATCTGAGGAAGATAACTTGAGGCCATTTCTTTCCCACCTTTCTCTAGAAGAGAATAAAATGCATTGAAATAGATGGTTCCAAGAATAATCGAGAGTATCAGGGTAGACTTGTAATAAGCTTTCATTACTACAGATTGATGAATTTCTTTCCCAATATGGAGCAAAGTTAAACTTTACATCATAACCCACTTTTTGCATAGTGAAGCAACTCATATGTTGGTATAACCACCCCTTAAATTACAATTAGCTGCCAAGTGACCTGCGTGTCAGGTTTAGTGGCTAGCAGGGAACAGCAGCAGTGACCTGCTGCCCCATGGACCGTGGCTGCAATGCTTCTAGGAACAGCTTGGGCCTGGAAACAGTGCGGTCACTTTTGAGCAGCATGAAGCTGGGATTACTAATACGGGTGATCTCAACCTCGTGGAGCTAGTTCAGGCACATCTGCACAGTGTTCCTGGAGCTACACACATGGGACAGAAACAACTCGGTGGTTCTGCAGCAGCTCAGGTGCTGGCACACTCTCACTCTCACCCGAACTCAAAGCCACTTACAGAAACTGTTTCTGCACTGGCACCAGGCACAGCAGCAAGGCCTTCACACAGAGGCTGCCCAGAGGTAACAGTTCCTGGTGTAATGCTCCCTCCAACTACCATACAGTGCAGACACCAACGAGAATTTCCACATGCCAGCCTGGGACTGCTATTGCCAACACTGATCTGAAGCTAAACCAACCCCACAGCAGGGGGGGAAAGGAAGAGCACACATCTCCAAGTGGTTGCTGCAGGAGCAAATAAACCCTGCCAACCTCAAGGCTGCTCTCTGAAGAAGCCCATCGCATCCCAGACAAGCGAGTATTATCGTCACTCTGCAAGAAATCCCCAATGGATTTTGAAACCAACAAAACCGAGCCTGATTGGCTGCTCCAGCAGTCTTCAGAGAGCTGCTTGGCAGCATGATCTCGTTGGCAACATTTGCTGGGATAAAATTCATCAGCTTGCAAGCTGAGAAGACAGTCAAAGCAACAAAGGGTATTTCAGACACCAAAGCCAGGTATCTGTTATTCTGTCAGCATTGCTCAGCTTTCTTTCAGCAGTACAATTATTTTCCAAAGTGCAGTATTGTCCAGGAGAAAACAGACTTAATGTGAACATCTGTCTTTATCACAACAAATACCTTTGCAGAAAAGGTTCGACAAGAGAGAAATTTCAAGTGTCAGAATGACTCCAAAAGCTCACTTGGATAAATGTAGTAGCGTGACTATGGGCAAAGACTGGGCAACCCAAGATAAAATATCTAGAGCAAACTAAGCTGCCTACAGATGCACACTGAGAGCCTACCCTCAGTGAACAAACAGAAAAGACAAGTCAGCAGTTTACTGACATAGGAAATCCATACTCATATGCTATCTCAAAGTTACTAGAAAGTTTAGAAAATACTTAGAGGCTTTTTCCAATCAAGATTGACCTAAAAATATAACAGTTCTACATTCTTTCATGTTATCCTATAAACTTCAAAACTGCATGGTATCGACTCGTCTTTCTTAAATGAAGAACAGTTACTTATAAATGTTATTGGCCTTACAAGGAAATTTAAGAAATATCCCTAGCATAACAGCAAGGCTGTTTGTAACCTAAGTACTCAAAAGCATTCTAAAAAGAAACAAAGCTGACCTACATATACTCACTGCTAGTACGTTCTTGATAAGAGATCCAAAGAATATTGTAGCTATAAAGTATTGTAACACTAACATACTCTACCCTTACCTAGCTAAACAAATATTTTCTTTGTTCCAGAGATGCAAAGTGCCTGTAATTATTTCCTTCCCCGCCCCCTCTCTCACAACAAAACTGGAGAGGTATAGAATTAGGAAAATTTGTTTCATGAAGCTGCCTGTAGAAGTGTCTCGAAAACCAACCTTTGTTATATGATGCAAAGAGCATAAAAATAACCAACTTCTGAGAAAAATTCTCAGTACAAAGCGTCGCAGTATCTACAGGAATAGAAAAAACACTTTATGTAATCTGCTTGTTCTTCATCCCCATCTGTATCAACTTCAGTGCTACAGCAAATGATTAACTAACAAGAAAGAGGTAATGTTCATATATATCCTATTTTGTAACAGTAAATCACAATGTCAGTCATGTTGACAGAAGAATTTAGACCCAGGAAATGTAGCATTTGCAATATTTTAGTTATATTTTTATAAATTGTGTCAAAGTCTGCTTAATCCAAATAGGAAAAAGGGGAAAAAAAAAAAAAGGATTTGAGTAATGGAAAATAAAATATAAGGTATTAAACAGAGCAGTAACTGATTCTGCTCAGACATAGATACCTTTAAACTTTTGTAGTATATGGTCCTGTTGATCTCCAGGGGAAACAGATTTTGCTCCTTTCCTGAACGTGCCCAGTTTATATACCGCAGCCAGTTCCCTTTCTTTGGATCAGTGGCATCAACACACATCCACCCCAGGTTTGGGTAATACACCTGTGAGAGAAAAACTGCACTTATCCCAAGCAAACTGACAACTGTTCATGTTGAAGTGAACATGCATCAAAACACAAAATGTATTTTAAAGCTACTGAAATTACTCATCCTCATCTAAGGACAGAGACAAGGCAAAGAACAAGAGCAGAGAGAAGGGCTGTTTTAGGGAGAGTGGTGCTGTTCTTCTGCAGTCCTTTCAGAGGAACTGGTGTAACTGGAAAAAACTGAATGACTTTTGGTCGACAAGCCCTACTCTGAAGGTTTTGGGCTTAAAAGCCAGACTCCGTAACACATTCAGTGCTTTCTTTTCAGTTTGGCGAGCCTGATATGATTCTCTGGAGTTTATATTTATTGTAAGGATCGAGACGATACAAACGCAGCCAAGCTTTATTTTTACTATCTGAGGAATTGAGAAAAGTTATATAGAAGTTAGGAGCATTTGCTTTATTTGGAAAGATAAGGGAAAATACAATGTATATTTGATCATGCTTCAGAGGATTAAGAAAATTTTAACCTTTCAGAAGTCTTGTGGTCACCTTAAGCTCATATACCACGTTATGAACTTCTGAATGTTCCCAAGGTGCTGTGTAAATTCTTTGGTTTCTGCTCTTGGCTAAATGTTTTGAAAGTCTGTTCATGTTCTACATTTCAAGACAGCTTGCATGAAAGCCAAGCTATTGACAGGTCTTCAGCATTTTTTGCTAACAGTCAACTCTACTTCTCTTTCAAGATATGTTACGTATCTCCCACATTTCTTATTATCCAAGTTAGATTCCTATTAGAAAAGCTGTCAGGGGATGTCATACACTTATGTTTTCCCAAACCAAAGAACACATCACTGTTCAGCAACAAGAGCCATCATTTTTCCATTATTTAAAAATATCTTCGTTGCCTCAGAGCACAGGCACACTAACAGGTACACAGTGTCTCCGAAGTACTGGGCAGCTCACAGACTTTCAGAAAAAGGGAAAAATAAGTACCATTTGATTATACTTCATTATGATTCTTTTCCCCCCTTTTGGTTAAGTCTGTAAATATCAGCCTCCACTAGGAAGAACTCTTCCCTGTCTCTTTCCAAGCAAAGAAAAAAAATCCCTTCCTTAAACTACTCCAGCATGGATTTCATCAGCTGACTTTTGAAAGAATGTTCATCAGCAAACCCAGCCCTTGCAACATGAGAAAGTAAACAGTTCCACAGAGCAAGATGGTAGAAGAATTCATTTTGGTTCAAATGGAAGAAAACAGCCAAGCAATGCTGTGGAAAAGTTAGCAGATACAGCACACATGGCAAAGCGTAATATTTGATTAATTTTCAGTCATGCCATCTAATCTACTGATTTTTGTTGTAAGATCTTGTGTACTGTGAGAGAGGAAATAGCTTCAGCTTCCCCATATAACACTGCAACTTTGAATTATTCCTGTAAGTCATCATCAAGACGGGCCCCTGCAAGTGGGCCGCTCATTCTGAGCCCACTGGGAGGTGGCATTTCCCTCGTTTTTCAGTCACTTGCCATTATTTTCCTACTAGCAGCTTTCCTCTCACAGAAAATGAAAATACCTTCAAGCCTACTGCTCTCCTCAGCCACAGCAAGTGTATGCCGACACAAAATTCACTCAGTTACTTGAAAATCATACTGCAGCATGACAGTTTAGAATTATTAAAATTGATTGGAAATGCCAGATTTTAGAAGCCCGTTTTTCTTCAGATTAACTTCATTAAAATCATAATTGAACTCTTGTGGAAAAGGTTGTTATCTTAGCTGAAGGTCCATATACCGAACTACTCCCACACACCATCCTTTTACAAATCATATTTTCTAGCAGTGAAGATGCTGGAGTGGTTTCAGATATCAACATATGGGGCCAACTGTTGCAGTCTCATTTTAGCTGCATTTTTTTTAATCCCAAAATCAGTATTAAAGCAACACAGCTACTTTGAAATCTACAAGGATTGCCTGCCTTGCCTGCATTGCAAACTGTGAAATTTTGTATCAACTTTTTTGCAATTATCATTTCTCAACACAAATTTTCAAAAAATAGTAAGATGCATCCAGTGGGAACACTCAAAATCCAGCATCAAGAAAAACAATCACAAGGTCAATAATTTACCTGACTGATTCAATCTCACTAACTGCCAGATCAAAATTGAAGATACCTTAAGCAGCAGAGTTTGTAAAAAAAAAAAAAAAAAAA
>WBMW01005581.1:327006-343003 GCA_013396635.1 Penelope pileata
AACAGTTTGATACAACAAACATTCTACTTGAACACTTTATTACTTTCCTCAACATGAATTATGAATTTGCATTTATGGGAAATCATTCTAGCTCAATTCCTCTGACAGGGCTTAACATTAAGCTTTGTATGTGCATCCAGTGTTTCATGTAGCTCTGTTTTTTGCATGCCAGGGGCCAGAAGGATGACTTTAATCACTCTTTATCCTAAAAATCCATAACCTAGCAGGCTCTGTTCAGAACATGCTATGCCACAGCTCCTCCAGCCCTCCTCCCTTCCCTCTGCCAAAGCCTCTTGTTGCATATAACTTCAGCTTTTCTGAGTGTGTCTTTGGGAGTAGTTATGAACTGCCTTATTTAAAGACACATTAGGTAGAATTTGACTCCAGATTAAGACACCTACATTCTGTATCTACATAATATCTGAGGTCTTATGACTATCACAGGAGCCCGAAAAGCTATTCAGCTGTCCAGACAGCATTTGCTTTAAGGCAAACCCAAATAAAAGCAGCACAAGAAATACTGCAACAGTTGAGAACTTTTATAGAACTCCAAAAACAAAACCAATTCCCATAACAAAGCTGTTTTTCCAAAGAGCTAGGTGAGGAGGATTGCAGAGGCTTCCTTAAGACATTCCATATCCTTCCCATCTCCCTAATTTCATAAGCAGTTACAGCACTCAATTAGAGAAGGGATATTACCCAGTGTTCAAGCCAACAAAGCAAAGCTTTATTAGTTGTAGACTCTTAAAGAAAGGAGGGATCCAGAGACAGTACACGAGGAAAGTCATACAGCAATTTCAAACAAGGCCAATAGCTTAAAGCTTTGTAATTCAGAGCAGTTGCTCAACCCAAGTGTCTATAAATACACTTCCAATGGTAACCACAGATACTTAAGTGGCAACTATTAATAGACTTTACATCTATTTTTAAAGCCTCTAAAAAGGTAAATAGAAAATATTGACCTAGTGACATATCTTTTTCATGAACAAGTTTTTTCTTACCTCCCACATGTACACATTGCTTTTAACTTGAGACCTCTTTTTCTTGTCACCAACAAAAGGCCCAAATTTCTTCCCTTTTAAAATTGATTTTGTTGCCCAGACACCTGAAAAAACACATATGTAATTATAATAAATCTAAATGAGCTCAAGAAAATCTTCTATTCAGAATCCATATTTCTTTAGATCATGCTTTGTGTCTGTCTCAGGCTGTGTTAGTGTTAAGGAAATGGAAGTTCACTGAAAGAAATTCAAGCAACCATCTCCCCAGAACTCCCTTCAGTCACACAAGGCTTAAGCATTCATTTGGTTTCACTCTTTGCTCCTGGGCTACTGTACCTCTGACGACAAAAGTGACCTTGATTTCTCACACATTTTAGGCAATATTCAAAATACCATAAACAGTAGAAGTTTTGCAGCATTTTTCCTTCCTTCACCTCACTTAATTCCAACATAACATTCTCATTCAAACCATGCCAGATCAGGCTCATACTAGAAAATATTAACCTTGCTCCAAGCAGTTTATAACCTGTTACTAACAGAAACACATCCGTAGTCAGGATATTCCTTAATGTGCCTGCTTTCAACACCAAGTGTCCAGTCTGCAACTCTGATTTCCAAAGTTCCCAAGTTAAGCTCTGTTTTAGAAAACCTAGCATTTTGCATTATTACACAAACAATACTTTGTTCCATACAGAAGCTTTCAAGTCTGCACTGAATCTTCTTATAACCTTTTTATATTGATTGGGCAGTGAGACACAGCATTCTGAAGTGAGACAACAATAAAGTAGCTGCAAAAATACAAAACTGATAAAAGTGATACCAAACTGATAAATTACAGCAACCAGTAAAGTAACACATCAGTATCTTCATAACGTAATTTCTGCATCTTGATCCATCTTTGACCCTAATTTTGATCTTTTAGGAACATAACCTTGGTCTGTTAGAGAAAGTGGGACAGAAGCAGACCACTCTTTCCAGTATAAATTGTTTCATATAAATGCACCAGACAATCCTTCATTCATTGCCCAGCATACCAAATTTTCACAGCACGTGCAGCAATCAATTTATGTGAGCTAGTTTAAAAATCTTCATCTTCTGTTTACAGCTGTGGCACTCACCAAGCCTTGTTTTGTCAACAGCAGATGGGAAGAGCCTCACATCCTCGGGGAGCCCCCTAAGCACGTGCTCAGGTACATCATCTAAGGTCTCCACAACAACAGTAGGCTCAGTTGTGTTCTGCAAGTCAAAAACCAGAAGAGCCATGACCATTAGCAGAGAAAAAAAACAATGGCATAACAGATGATCAACCTATGCAAGCTGTTCCTGAGAGTTTTTACTCCTAAGAAAAACTTCCAAATTGCTGTTTTGACTAAGGCCTCCTCCATCAATATTCCAACATGCAAGTATCTTTTGATCAGAACATTCAAATTCTCACTGTTATTAACCTACTTTATGCTTTAATGAAGAGGTCTAAGACCACATTAGACAGAAAGAGCTAGAACAGAGATACCTAGTTCAGTTTCTCTAAATCTTTTGCTCGAGTCAATGGATAGGTTTACTCACTGTTTGTAGTCAACACAACTGAAAGGGTTTTCATTTTTCTCATAGGCCATTTGTCATCTCATTCATTTTCCTTGGTTTCCCTTACAACCATATTCAGATTTCCCCCTTAAGTTACTTGGGAAATACAGAGCTAAATGTATTTCATTTCTCTTATCTGAATATGGCTTACCTGACAGCACTACTCCACTGTACCTAAAGATGAATGAACAGGAAGCACTGTAGTTTTATGGATAGATGTTTTCCAAGGTAAAATGTTAATTTTACTTAATTTTTCAGAATATAGCTTTCATATGGATTCATGCTTAGCCTTAAGTCTTTGAAACTGCTCACTAATATGGTAATCTAAAACACATCCAGGGAACAGAAACAGATTGATTTTCAATTGTACTATTTTTTCTGTTTAGTTATGCCATGAAAAACTACATTTAACAAGAAATTATGTAAGCAATAGAATTGTTACATGCTATATTATGTTCAGACAACATTCATTTATGTTATTTCTGAATAACATTCATCCAAATTTCAAACCAAACACCTTAAGCATTAGGCTTAGACTCTTCTCAAAAAGGTTTTTAATCACATAATTTTGATAGAAACATTGCCTCAATGTTAGCATCTAGTTGTTATCACAATGAAACTTCCAGTTCCTTAAGCAGCCTACCACAAAGTATTTGTAAATAATATTTTTAATTCTACTTTTAAAGTAGATGGCTCTCAGGTTTTTCAAAAAACATACAGTGTGAATACATACCAGCTCCTACATAGCCTGTCTGGAAAGTCTTACTCCATTCAAAAAATACTGTGAAGGATGCTTTTAGTAGAAATTTCTGTCACCTGCATACGTTTTGGATTCTGAACAGTCAGAAAAGTCAGCCAGCAAAGCAGCTTCCCCATTATGACTCTCAGCAAAGAGGCTTCAGCAGAGGTGAGCAGAATCACGTGGGCTTGGCTGGATCCACCTCAGGTCTGTGGCATGTAGCTTATCATTAAAACTGACAGCATTAATGAAAAGGATTACTCTAAAACATAAATGTTTTTCATAACCATCCTTTTCATTTCATGTTTGACTTGAGATAAATGTCCGAAAAAACCCTACTGGTTATCTGTGACCAAAAGCAAGAAAATCAGGTTTAACCATTAAGACAATGTGTATTAATGAAGAGGTAGGAAATTAAATCTTGTATGTTAATTAAAAGTAAATGTTTTTAGAACTTAACAACTTACAATTCAAAGCATTTTCAATTTTCTATATATTCTTTAAGAATCCTCCACTTCTCTTAAGTGAAAACTGCGATATGCTGCAATTCTCCTGAGAACGCCCTGGGTTCACGCTACCACTGCTCACGCTGAGAGCCAACTGCTACTGCAGTGCTGAGTGAGGACATCCTGAAGTAACAAAACAGAGAAAAATCCCAGCTCCAGAGCACTTGCTCACAGCCTGAGGGTGCAGACCTGCTCATGCAGCCATCCCCTGCAACTGTCAATCATTTCCTAAACATGCACATAGAAGTTCCAAACGGAACAACCGTGTACACCTTGATGCAGAAAGGAGAGAATGATGTACAGCTTCAGTAACAGGAAAAACTTGCCCAGGAACACACAAGTGATGGCTTTGGAAATACAGGACAAAGCCAGAACATCAGCTACCCACCACGCTGAGGGTAAGTGCACGTACATTAGCAATTCTTTGTTTTCTCTTTTCAAGTGATGAAAATCCAGGGATCCTTATTCTAATCAGTCTTAAAAAACAGTCTAAAATTGCTTTACTCAAACACGTATTTCTTGTGAGACAGACTAAACAAATTCAAGGAGAAAGCCATACTCAAAGTTCTGAAAAGTGTATATAGTTCACAAAAAAAAAAAAAGTTACTTATTTTTACCTACTGAATCGTTATCCTCCTGCTGCTCTATCTACAGCCTACAATATCCCATTTTGCTCCAGAGATCAACCTTAAAGCATCTAAGCTTACTGCTCTGCTTTAAAGAGAATAATGGGTTTTAAATAATGTCATAAAAGTTATTTCTGTGTTCTATTCCTAATTAAACCAGCAGTTCAGAACCCTTAGCCAGCAGGGTGTCATTACTACAAAACGTTTTAATATATTTTTATACTAAAGCTGGAGAGGCAATAGAAAGCTGATAAACGATTTATGAATGTTTAGTACAATTAGCTTAGCATCCATTTTAAGCAACCCACAAGGGTCAACAGGCTGCTTATAATAATATTCACACTATTATTCACATAATATATAATAGCAAGTGTTACTCACACTTGTCACAAGACAACTAGCTCTTTATTACCTAATGGCAGTTAACAAAACACCTATTCCTGATAAAGCAACCAGAACTTCAAAGAGACAAGGATGTACACCTTCCCATAAAATGGGTCCAGGTTATGAAAGAATGGTGCTTGGTGCAAACTAAGCTGATGTTCAGCTTCATGCCACAGCCCTAAAGAAATATCTGCCCTCTGCCATCGAACTGGGATCACTCTGGTCAGCCACAAACACTGGTGGTGATGGCAACAGCTCCTCTAATATGAAGGATGGTACATTGAAGTGAAGAAACTTCAAGTGGTGTTAAATAGCAACAACAAACTGGGCAACACTACAGCTGTCCAAGTAAAGCCTGACTTGCCAGAAATGGTTCCTGCTTTTACACACAGCCATAAAGCACAGACATCACAGTAGTCTTCATACACTGACTAACACCCAGCATTTTCCACTGAGCACTCATGAAATGTTATGCTGAAAGCTTACTGGGAATATATTTTTAAATGCATCTCTCTATAGGCGACCACAGTTAAGGTTTTAATCTTTAAAGCAAAACGGATGAAGCTTCCCAATCTCTTCTACTTCACATCCACGCTTTGATGGTGCTCAGTATGGCAAGCATTCTCCCTTATATTTATAAACGTGACTTGCTGAGTTAAGTTACAAGAGCATGTCTCCTGTCAGCTTTCTGCAACAGCAACAGCGAGAAAAATGATAAAACTGGAGTCCTAGCAATGTTATTCTATTGCTGCCTCGGTAAGCCCTAACAGCTGCACAGACACATCCGAGAAAGCTATGTGCAGGGGAGAAAGACCCCGAAATTGGAAACTGTGGAAGGAACAGAATGTCAGAAATCCCTCCCCATCCACTAGAGCAAGGAGACTGCGGGAGAAATCCGTATTCTTCAGTTATAACAACTGAAAGTGTATTCAAAGCAGAAAAAAAGTTCTTTCATTTTATTTTGCTCTTCCAGCAGCCAGAAGAGAAAAACAGGGATGAAAGAAGTCTGATTCAGACATCTGTTAGCCTTGAACTGATATGCAGGAGTCCACATCTCAGCAGACAAAAGAAACTCGCTCTTCTCTGCATATCAAACAAAGCAGCTGAGATATCCTTCCAGCACACTGTTCCATGACTTCAGTAGGGGAACAACACCCAACTTATTTATTTTTTCACACTAGTTTCTAACAAATTATACATAGGCATAGATGAGGGGGACTGCAGAGAGCGAACAAGACAACTACGAGAACAATGCATTTCAATTTCAAGCTAACAAAACTAACAAACAAACAAACAACCATAGCTAGATGAGTAGTTCAACTCAAACCTACAAAGCAATCTGATCAAAACTCTAAAAAGCAGACAACTAATTCAGAGAAATGCGTACAGCACTGCCTCATATCCTATGACGTATCAGACATGTAACAGTCACATCTCTTCCCAGCCATAAACAGTCCAAAACTGTACTACCACTTAAGAAGCTCATTTGTAAGGAATAATACATGATCAGAACTTCTTTTTTATACTATCTACCTACACAAATAAAAGATCAGCAGCTCCACTCAGAACACAGCACTCCAACCCATTCCACACCTGTTATATCATGGATTTCACAAGTACCAGAAAATTAGAAATGGCCTAGAATGTAACAACACGTTTCACATCTCAAATGAACATTCACCAAATATTATGCACTAAAATAAACAATTCAGTCAAATCAGTGCATTCTAGTTTTATTTGCAATTTAAATGTAGCTGCTTAAAACACTTTCCAGATCAAAACCTGTCCTGAAGAAACGTCAATCTACCAAATGGAGAAATAGTATGATTTCAAACACTTCTCCACCAACATTTAATGGAAAAAAACAGTTTGAATGTGATACTGAGGGGTGAACTTCTCTTAATAAGGTGAGCGTACTGGTGCACACCCTACAGCCAAGGTTTGCACTGAACTGAAGACCTATGGTGGTATTTTCACTTAAGCCAGCAATTCTGTTGCAATTCTGAATAGTGTGCAGGAGAAGTTTGTTTGGCTTTTAAATTTGTTACTCCAAAGTTCAGACACATTACATTGTTGGCATTCAAACTAGCAAGGGTGAAGTGACCTAAGAACAATGCAAGAATCATTTGAGGGCTGAAGGGGTACCTTAACTGAAGCTTTCTTTCCCTGTTTGCATCACATTCAGAGTGCAGTCACTCTGATATCCCCTCTCAGTTTTTATGCCACTTCCAACGTAATTGTACCCAGGGACCAGCCACAAGTTAGACTGTAAGGTCACAAGCAGTATAGCAGAGTAGAAACAGTATCTGCTACGAGACGCTTGCAGACTGCCAGATTGGTGCAAAAAGTGAAAGGAATGGCAAAATCATGCTGAATGATGCAAGGAGCAGCAAACAGTTAGTGTCATGTTTTGGTGGAAACAGGATTAAGATTAATGAGAAGACAAATGAAAGGATGCCATTAAATGGAGAGGGAGATGGCAAAGAAGATAAGGAAAACAATGACTACAGCAGCAGACTGCTGACCCACGCTGCCAGCAAGCACAGGGCAGGTAAGGCAGAAGCAGAAAGGTCTCTGCTTGCCCAGAACTCCACACCTAATCCTCTTTGCAAGAGTTTTGCTGCACGTGCTTGAAGACTGAAGATGTACTAGAAATACTGGAAATAACCAATTGAGAAATTCAGGAGGAGTTTTACTACAAGTGCAGGTGTAATTTATCTTACACCTTCATCAATCTTTAAATAACGTGCAACGTTCTCTATCTTAACATGGTCTGAGATGCAGCAAATGCTACTGATCAAAAACTCACACTTGCTTGTTTTTCTTTTTTTTTTTTGCTTTTTAATAAATTATTCAGAGTATTCTGATGCGCTTTACGTATTAAAGGAAAATTTTGTTTTAAAAACAGAGAATGCACGTCACCTATCCTGAGACAGCAACTTTCCATGAAACGCAAAAGTATTAACTCAAATTACAGCTGCATTTTTTTAAAAAATCCTTTTCATCCTTACTAGAAGGAGAAGGCCATATCAGTTCATGAAAAGGTTTTTTTCAGTACAACAAAGCTAGCAGTCCTTTCATATAAACAAAATTAACAATAGCCCAATTAGTTTCAGGATCACTGAAGTCACACCAAAAGCAAAGATAAGCAGAACTAAAGAAATACGAGAACAGAACACTTGAAAGATGTTTGGCATCAGGCATCAAAGACATTTCTTATACAGACCTGGCACTACAACTTGTCAACAGTGAATGAATGACAAGGGCACTGCAAGAAAAAACACCACAGGGTTGATGCTAAATACACACTTAATACGACTGGCAATTGAACAATAAAAAGGCTGATGAGCTCTGTACACTTTGGGAACTAAACGTGAAAGGCAGAGATGCCAAGAAGGGCTCTAAGCTATTGCAGCTATCCCCAGAGGCAGGTCAGCTCATTATTTAATTGTAAGATGACATACATCACAGCACTGCACAAATAATATTAGCAGTCCCAGTAAGATGAAGACTTTTGTTTTTATAAAGCCCAGAAGTTGTGCTCAATTCTAGAAAGATCAATGTTGGTGGAATGAGGAAACACAAATGGGAAGGAAACAACGATTGACACCAAAGGTTATGACCTAGACTTTTCAGAATTTTAACAGAATCCAAAGCTCATCAGAACAAGTAATAAAGCAGAACTACTGCTGGAGCAGAACAATAAGCTGTTGGCTTTGTGCCACTGAGTGCATTCAAAACAAAACTTGCAGGTGAAAAAAACTCAAGTCCTGAAAGAAATAACTTGTGAAGCAACAGTTATCCTACCTACCCCAAACGAGACTCCTAATGCTTTAGTGTGCAAATAAAAGCGTTATTTGCATTATGTATAGAATATAGAGATGTTCTCTCTACAATACATATCTGAAGACTGACAGATCATATTTCACTTTTCTGTTTTTAAAATACGCATGCATTCGAAGATTTTTCACTTTAAATCAAAGGGAAAAAAGCAACTGGAAACATCCTACCATCCAATTCCACATTGCAATTAATTGTATTTACTCTTCTATAACTTTTGACAGAGTATGCTTCAGCAAAGTGCTAATTGTACTCAGTGCTGATGATGATCAATTAACGGCTTAAAAGCAGAAAAAGAAAAACCACTCATTAGAAACAGGCAATGAAAAAAGTATACAAAGCATTTTACATCACTGTATACCATGGCTGTTTCTGGCTAGCAAAACAAGAAGCTTCTGTTCATAGTCATCTTTTTAGCAAATTAAAGAATGGCATTCCTTCAGGGTAGTATCCTATGCTCACATTCCCATGCCAAAGAGACTTTAAGATAATCCAAACAGAGAAACACTGATTAGAAAAATTTAAAGTGACATTTACTGATTCTATATCAAAACAGATGCTATATATTATTCCTACTTGGTCAGACAAATAGAAAATAAATAGAATTACATACACTTGGCATTGACTAAAACAACACTTTCCAGAGCACCCAGAATATTCCTGCCTCCATATAGTAAGGGATGCATCCCAGAAGAAATGCACTTTCCCAATCTTTTCACTTGATTCGAGGGAAGCACTTAGGTTCCAGAAAGGTATGAAACCTCCTGATCAATCCACTTCCATGAAAGATTCTGTTCACCGCACGTTTGAAAGGCTAAAGTGGTTTAAAATGAAAGGATTCCTTTTTTTTTTTTCTCCCTTCCACGTTTTCAAACCAGGAGGTGAGTTATTATCAAAAGCCCCAAGATGAAATAGACTTTTTGGAGAAGTGTTCTTGTAAGAGCTGCCAGCCGTAACATCTTACATATGGCTAAAGGGAACTCACACACAAAATCAAGAAATAAACCACACCAACATACACACTGTGGACAGGAAGATTATGACATTTAATGACACTGAAGATTGTTTTTAATGAGTTTTTTTTTAGTGGATGATTTACTTTTCATATTAACAACTAGCTGTTCTAATAAAGTATTTTGATAAAGTCTTACATTTAAACTCACCTGATTCATTTTGGATTCCTGTTGTGTTCTGAAAAGACACACACAAAGAAACTCCTTGGATTACATGAGCCCTGAAAAGAAAAACAGATGATTGTAACACGCACCTACCAACAAATCTGCACTGAACTGAAAGCACACAGACCCGTAGCTCCTCTTCCTAAAGGGCAGCTCACAAAGCAACGCACTGCTTTATGCAAAGCCTGCTCCAAGCTACAGTTCAGTTATTATAGCTCAAAAATCCATGAATAACGCAAAGAGGGACATCTGTCATTTATCGTTGTCTCAGCTTTAAAGTACAATACAACAGAAACGTGCCTGAATACCATTTTCTGTTCGTGTTTAAAGAATTTAGCTTGTTTGGGTCTTTACTCTGCAATATTAGGAGGAGGAAATTCTTCTCTCAGATTTGGCCTTTTATTAGGACATTTTATTGCACTAACGTTTGTCTTTCTTGTTTGACAGAAGCCTGAGATTTCAAAAAAGGTTTCCACTGAAAGTTTCTGGTCCAAGTAGGCATCAAATTCAGAGTCACTTAGCACAAAATCAATCAGAACAATGTCACATCCAAGAGGTCAGTACATTAACTCGTTGGATCCTGCCATGGCAATAATGTCCCTTTGTCCCCAGACCTCTCCTGCAGCAGCACAGTTGTTTCTCACCCATCTCCCACATGCCATTTTCGTCCCTCTGCCCTGATAGCTTAACTCGTTTTCCCTCCTGACAAATATGATTTCTGCTTCAGACATTTTTACTCAACTGCCTTGGACAAATGGTTTCTGAAATGCGATCTGCGGGCTGCCTGGCACCTGCTGGATGCTGCCTTCCCACATGGAAGTGCCGATTAAACAAAAAGCAAAGCTGGAATTGGGATAAACTTCTGCACTGGAGATGTCCAAGTAACAGACCTGCAGAGCTCTTTTAGTCAGTGCTCACTAGGGTGATACCCGCTTCGTGTCAACTTATAAAGTATTGAAAGTATTCTGGATGGCAACAGAGGCATCAAAACACTTCCTAGTGTGAAAAAAGCTTTATTTTTGTCTGCTTCTGTAGGATGTGAGGATGAGGGCTCAGTGTCCCCAGCTGCCTTCTGCTGCCTCTCCTCCCGCTCCCTGAAGACTGTCAGCTCTGTGACCATCTCCTGTCAGACCCATGGTCTATTGTGATCCTGGAAGCTGATGTAGAAAACCTCCTGTAGGAAGTGCACAGGTGTTACACTGCACTCAACGAGAGCCATCGTCAAGCATACACACTATTTCCAACATTAAATAAACTGGGAAGGCATTTAACTCAGAACTCCAGCTCCACAAATACAACCAGACACATTAAAGCACTGTCTTACAGAAACATTCAACAGCATCACTACCTGGCCATTAAATGTAAAGAAACAGAGAGACAAGAAGTACCAACTCAGCAAGGGGCCGAAGGAGGACATGCTGAGAGAAAGTCCTGGCCAGCTGAGACACATTTCCTCTACGCTGAGCCTTATGCAATCTGCTAAAGAAATGAGTCAAAAATGCAAAGAATTGTTTTAAATGTCTTGTTTGAGCAGTAAAAATACGCTTTTCTTTTTCATATACAATTTCAATATTATTTTGCTTAGAATTAATACCATTTTCAAAAAAATTTCAAAAGCAACCCCAAAAAAGCCTTTGTTTTTTTCTTACAGAGAAACGAAGCTGTAGGAAATCAAAAGCTGCAACAACTACTACTGAAGGCACCAATTCAGTGCATACATTTCACCTTAGAATTTTTTTCCTGCAGTTCTGACAAGTTACACGAGCTCTGTCACTTAGAAGCTATCTGAAAACGTCCCCACTTCTTTCCTTGTTACCAATGAACGTGATTGTGTAGAAAGACAGACTGATTGCACGAGAAAACAAATCAGCTTCTGCCCTTACACAGGCTGACGTACAGGCACTAGTTTTCTCTCTGCCTAAATACAAAAATGACATGAGAACAGAAAACAAAGCATCTGTGACACCAGGTTTGGTTTTTAACCTCTAGCTCCACAAAAATGGGGATGTAAGAATGAAGTCCTACGGGTGTCAAACAAACACAAAGCCTACTTGCTAGTAATCTGAGTTTTTAAAATGAATTTCCAGCAAACATTATCAAATAATATTTATTTCAAACCTCTACCCAGGGTGTATCCCGTGAGTAGAGAAGTACCAGGCACTTTCACAAGATGCTGAAGCAACAGAGAAACAACTGGGAAGCACAAGAAGATTTACACTGTCACATAACCTTAGTTTCCAAAAAACACCTTTAGAAAGGTTCATTAGAGAGGCTTACTTGGAATATTGCACATAAAACTAAATTTTTATAGAAAATCAGCACTGTAGGTTAGGATGGGTTTTTTCAAGCCAGGCGTTACCAAACCAAGTCAGAAGTTACTTCTAACAAGCATCCTGGAGGCTACAGTGACCAAGCTATCTTCTGATTTTCCAAGCCATGATTTACCAGCTCTATGAGTTTTTTCCATTTTGAAAAAGAATGTTACTTCTAATTCAGAGAATGGAGAAAAAAAAAAAGCACAAAAAAGGCACAAGAGCATCAGTCCTGTTTTGGAAGCTGAAGATGGGATGTGCATGATGCCGCTGTCCAGGTGACAACACACTAATGGCAGAGCAGGAACACAACCAGCAGCCAGGGCAGCCCGCCGTGCTGCTGCCAGGGCTTCATAGAATCACAGAATGGTTCAGGTTGGAAGGGACCTCAGAGATCATCTTGTCCCAACCCCCTGCCATGGGCAAGGACACCTCCCACCAGACCAGGTTGCCCAAAGCCCCATTCAGCCTGGCTTTGAACACTGCCAGGGAGGGGGCATCCACAGCTTCTCTGGGCAACCTGTTCCAGTGTCTCACCACCCTCACAGGGAAGAATTTCTTCAGGCTGGGACGCTGCAGGCTGCTGGACGTTCTCTTTTTGTTTTAGCTTTTAACTGCAGTATATTAAAGACTTTTTTCAAACATCAGGGTATTCATATTTTTTGCAGTTCAATACTGAGTTTGTGTAAGACACACATTTCCAATGCATTAGGTTAAAAAAAAATGTTTTTTTTTTTTGAAAGCTTTGCTTAAGTTCATGTTAACTCTGAAAGATTTAAGAGCATGCATTTGATAGAAACAACCAGCACTAGCCACGGGCACTTAATTGCAATTAAATTTTCAATTACTCTAGATTACCAGAAGAAAAATGGAGAAAAGTGGGCAAACAACGACCAAAACATTGAAATCTGCTGCCTCTTGTCCATTAGAGTAAAAAAAGCTTTGCTTACTGCTTTGCAAACACGTAAGCTGGTACACATCAAGAGGGTTTGTTCAGATAACCACGCCAAGAAATCAGCACAAAAATAAATGATTCTTTGCCTTCACATATAGTTTTCATAAAAACCATTCCTTCCTCATGGCAGAATTAAATGGCAACTAATCAAAAGAAGCAAGAAAATATCAAGTCCCTAATAACTGCTAAAGCACAGAAACACCACTCCAGTCTCCAGACACGAGCGCTGCTTTTCGTTCTACTTGCAAAGGCAGCAAACCGAAACGACAATCTTCTCCGACAGGCACGCTGCTGATTTACGGGCACGCGAAGCCGCCTGGTTCAGTCCATACAGCCCAGGACTGCCTCCCACTTCTGTCTGTGAGCATCCTTTATCCAGAGGCAAAGAAATCTTTATCAGCCAGGAATACAATCAGGGGAAGCACACATTGGGAAAGGAAACAAGCTCATTTTGGGGGAGGTGTGAAGCAGCAGGGTCACACCTGCCCTTTCGCGTGCCAACAAAGTCAACACGAAATACACCGCAGTACTTCAAAAACGCCTTGGAACTTGTCAGGACTGCACACAGTTTGAAGATTCCTCCAAACAGTCTGATTTAAGTTGAAAGAAACATATCCAAGATGAAGAGCACTGCATTAAAATAACAGGTATCTTTTCAAGATTTTGTTTATCACGTACTGTGGCCGTGGAAAATACTGCAAAACTCCTGTTTTCACATGGAGAGATTGCCACGTGTGAAGTGAACTAAAGGGACTCGGGGAGGGCAATGCGCTCTGGCACGTATTTTACTCATACAGCAAATATACTGATTTACAGGACTAAAAAATAGGGCTGAATTACGGAACACTAAAAATTACAAAATTGTAAATCAAAAGGGATGGAACAACTCCACGTCTGAAAGAACTGATTATGCTAACCACAGAGATGGAAGAAAGATTCAGAAGAAAACACAAAGAAAAAGATAAGCCAATGCAGATGTTCAACCTGCATCAGTTTGTGACCTCCGGATGTTTATAAACCCGTGACAAAACAAAAGATATAAAAGTAGCAGTCTCCAATCTTCACAAGTAAGCAAATGACTCGGAATGAAAGAGGTTTGGTGCTAAAGGCATAGCCTAAATCTTCATTTCTTCCCCCAGCCGAGACTCCCCTGAAGGTGCGGCAGGCACACTGCAAAGCAGCCAGCGGCTGCACGGTACTGACAGACAGAGGCAATACCCTAAGTGTCATCTCTAAATCTCCCTGAACTTGTTTGTAACAGACTGACACCTAGCGCAGGACAATATTTAGATCTCCTTTTTATGTATGATCACTTTTCTAACCGTAGGGATCAAGGTGTTCATACAAAACACTGAAACAGTGACAATGCTGCACCGAAGGAAGGACTTCAAGAGCCATTTTAAAGAGATGCTGCCACTCACTTTGTCTTTCCGCTTCATTTCCCTTCCATTTTCAAGCAAACACTCATGTAGATAAACACGGATGGTTTGCACAAACGTACACAAATACCTCTACAGCCACCCTCCATGCTGCTCTGGAAGGTTCCTTCTAGGATCCCCAGACCTACGCCAACGAGCAATCAACTCAAGCACCTCCAAGCAGCACACTCATTACTTCCATCTAACACATTGTCCTCAGCAATGATTTAATTATTCCACATAAAGAGGGTTCCACCAGAAGTGAAACCTGGCCTCACTCTTATGCTCTGAGCCGTGGGCGGACACTTCTGCCCCAGCAAACCCCAGCAGGACAGCACTGAGCCGCGTGCCCGAAGGGCAGCCAGCACTGTCTGCCTCTCACAGCCATCCCCACCAGCCTGAGCTCCTGCTGCCCACAGCTCTCTATCTATCAGCGGTGCCTGAAGAGTGTCAGCCCTATCACCCATCCCTTTTGCTGATTTCAACAGCTGAAGAATTGGAGGACTCCCTACTGATGTCAAGAAAAGCACACCCTAACACACACACACCATTTTCACTGAAGTGTGGCAGTGTCAGAAGCCAACGTAGTGCCCAGACACCACAGCTGCAGTTCTCCTAATCCATGCAACACGTGAGTGAGCTGAAGAAGGCTTTGCCCCCAAACAACAGGCTCAGCAAAGCCGAGATGCCAGCAGAAACACGGGCAGCCCCATGGTTACCAGGAGCTGCCCACTGCTGAGTACTCACATGTAAAGTAAGAAAAATATCTTCTGCCACTGATGCTCAGGTACAAGCACAACATCACCTTCCCTTCCTTCTGCAAGGGTTGAAAACAATTAAAAGTTGTCTTTGCTACTTCAAACTGGAACTTTGGCAGCTTCAAAGGAATTTAAACCCATCAGAAGCTCCATGGCTGGCTCCAGCTGCGCGCTCACGAGATGCCTATCAGCACCCACCTGCGGCTCGGCAGCAGACGCTCAACGGTCCCACACACACTGCTTTTGATCTGTCCTGAACGTTTAGCACTCAGATTTGCTCTCCCACCCCAAACGCTCCTCCCCACGGTACCACAGCACTGTAAGGAAGCCCAGGTTCAGGTAACATGTCGCAGGAAGGTTTCAAGGAGGAAACTGATGCTGAGAAGAATTCCTCCCAGTGCCCTCTCCCCACCAGGACAGCCCCTGGACCTGCAGCGAGCTTCAGCACCCGGGAGCCGCCAAAACTTCTCCGCGAACTCGAGGAGACAAAGTTGTGCCACAGCATCGGGCCGGCGCTGAGGCAGCACTTTGAACAAGGACCCCGAAAGCGCGACCCAAGGGACGGAGCACCTTCCCCAGCGCTCTCACCATCCCTCTCCCTCCTCCCGCTCTCCTCAGCCTCAAGCTCACCCCGCTCCCACTGCCACCCCGGGTCCCCCCGGCAGCCGCCTCCACCTCGGGCGGCTCCACCTCCCCGCA